>JBBPFP011064260.1:0-12658 GCA_037974795.1 Kaempferia galanga | reverse complement strand
GGTAAGCGCGGAGAGGGAGCCGATAGAGGGAGGCAGGGAGCCTGAGACGCCGCGGGAAGCGAGGTTGATGCCGGTGACGCGGCCGCCTGAACAGATGACGCCGTCCCAGGAGCAGGGGTCGGAGCCGGGCTTCCAGGAGGATGGGAGGCCGGAGAGGGCTCGCGCAATAGCAAACATGGCGTCTGCGTCGTCGGAGGAAGTTTGCGATGCGCATTCGATCCGTCTTAAGCCGAGAAAGCAGAAGAAGAAGAGGAGGAGTTCGCCGAGGAGGCGGCGGCGGTGCTCCTTCCTCCCCACCATTTTTCCCCTTCGTTCGAGATGATTAGCGTCGGATGCGATGGCCGGAGGAAATGTGGAGTTTTTCTAGCGGTTGAGAATGGAATAGGAGGAGCGAGGCGCGGGGAGGAAGGAGACGAAGGAGGAGGAGGGGAAAGCCCATCGGCGAGGAACAGGGAACAGAAAGAAAGGGCGCGAGGATAGGAGGAGAGAGATTAGCGCGTCGGAAAGCTACACGTGTTTCCTGTTAATCGTGCGAACGAATTGATTTCTATATTTGGACAGGAAAAGAAAAAAGAAAAAAGAAAATCCCATTTATTAATATTAATTATTATTATTGTCATTTACAGCTCAAAGCCACTAACAGACTTCCTTTTGTAGTCAAAGAAACGGTCACTGGCCGTCGTGCAGGGGAGCAGAGGGAGAGGAAAGATCGGGATCGCGGCGATGGAGGGCGACGAAGGCGAGCAGTACCTTTTCAAGATCGTCATCATAGGCGACTCCGCGGTGGGGAAGTCCAACCTCCTCTCCCGCTACGCCCGTAACGAGTTCAATCTCCACTCCAAGGCCACCATCGGCGTGGAGTTCCAGACCCAGAGCATGGAGATCGACGGAAAGGAAGTTAAGGCCCAGATCTGGGACACCGCTGGCCAGGAACGTTTCCGCGCGGTCACCTCCGCTTACTACCGCGGCGCCGTCGGGGCGCTCGTCGTCTACGACATCTCGCGCCGCACCACCTTCGACAGTGTCCCCCGATGGCTGCAGGAGCTCAACAGTATGTGCTCAAATCCCGCTACCTTTCTTGATCTTCGCGATTGTTACTTGGATCTGATGTTACTTCGCTCGATTTTTGACGATGAATTGGGTGTCGTGTTTCTGCGGTAGATCTAACTTTTTTTTGCAGTATGCTACAATTTATTTGATTTGAATAATGATATAGCGCTTGAACCGCAAAGTGATAATCGACTGCCAATGGAGTTGGCAATGTAGGGCTAATGCACGTAATCTTTTTAAGGATCATCTTAGTCATGTGTAAATCTCTTCATCTAGAGAATGACTCAACAAATCACTCACTTTATCTTTAGTGAGTTCTCTTATTTATCTCTCAACTTTACACCAAACCATATACCTAGAATTGTTGATAGATTTATATCCAAAAGAATAGGCCTGAAAGTGAATTTGGTTAGATATTTCCTACTTCAGGTATGTACTCGTCTCTGTCAAACATCATCCTGCTATCCTTGTGGTTGGACTGCATGCTTATAAGTTTAGTTTTAGGATCCAAGTGCTAAAAGGCAGGCAAGTGATCCTGATTGGTAATTACAATATGCTCATCAAGCCAGAATGGCATGGCAAGCAATAACTATTAGCGAAATTTATGCAGGTATTAAGAAAGAATAGAACTTGTTATTTCCTATTGACTTGGATTTTTAATCATTAGGGGAAAGTAAAATAGCTGTCAGATCTTTCCTTTTAAGTGGCTAAACCTTATTTGGTTATTCAAATTAATATAAACTCAACTAAATTTAATTAAAACCATAAGTTACCCTATTTAAGTAGCAATTTGTATTTTTTTTTTATGTGAAAGGGACACACTATGGGTAATTTATTACGAAAACATCAAACTAGGCTACAAAATCTAGTTGCTTGTCCCATGTAGAGCAGTTCTCATGTCCCACTATCACAGCTATGTGCCATGGTGGGCTCTGAGAACTCAGCATGGTGCAATAACTCCACAGACCACATGTATCTTTTATTCTGACTTTATATGATCCTGCATACATCTCTGCATAATGCTATGCACTGTGTTGTCATTAACTTGGATACCACTTGGATAGAGTCTTTAAAACTTTGATCATGTGTATTTAGGACAGGTCGAAATTGTTAGGAGGACTAATAAGAATATCCATATATTGCTTTTGTTGTTACCTTAAAATTAGTTTGCTTCAGAATTACCATAATATCTCCTTTATGTTATTGGTTTTTTGCTTGTCCAAGGGTTGCTTGTTTATCTAAATTTCTTGAACCTTCATACTTCTAGAGACTGACTGGTTGGTTATGTAAATATTTTTCACGTCCTACTTTTGGAAACTGAATGCTTGGTTATGTAAATATTCTGAACCCTCCTACTTCGGTAAACTGACCAAATTTTGTGTACTATTCATACATTTATAGTAATGTTTGTGGTAAAAAAATATTGTTTTTTCTCTTTTCCTAGTAGGTTGGTATGCATATTCCCTTAAGCATATCCAATGGCCATGAAGATTTAAGACCTCTACCTTGTCACCAATTAGTTTTTGTTCATCCATCAAAGATAGAGAGATTTACTTCCCAATATAATACCTTCATGCATCTTAACACTGACTGAGAATGTAATGCAGCGCACTGTGACACCACTGTGGCAAAGATTCTTGTCGGCAATAAATGTGATTTGGAGAACATCCGAAATATATCGGTTGAAGAAGGAAAAAGCCTTGCCGAAGCGGAAGGGCTGTTTTTTATTGAAACTTCAGCTCTGGATTCAACAAACGTGAAGAAGGCCTTCGAGATTGTCATCAAAGAGATATACAATAATGTGAGCAGGAAGGTCCTAAACTCTGATTCTTACAAAGCTGAATTGTCCGTCAACAGGGTAACCCTTACAAGCAATGGGACTGATGAGACAAAGCAAACTTCGAGTCAGCTATCCTGCTGTTAAAATGGTCCTTTTAGTTCCAACAGTATGAAAGAGTTTCAGGAGTGTTTTACACAACCCTATATCTGTATTTGAGAATCCTTTTTGTTTAAGTTGTTGAGAATTTTTTTGTGATCAACTGAAATTCATGTACTTGTTAATGAACCAGTATACTTTCCAATGTTAACTGCGGCTGCTATATCACAAGTCTATCTTAATGAATGGTTTTTTGCTAGAAGTATAAATTGCTTTGTGTTGTATTGGCATCCAAAGGACAGGTGCCGATGTGATTCTATTCCTATAAACTGAAAAACTCTATGCAGGTCATTTAATCTTGCTTATAGAAATAATACTTTCCTGGCCCAAAAAACTTTCGTATTTGCATAACTTTAGTCCATCTCTTGATATACAAATTGATTTGTGATTCTCTGTATTGAAATGTAGTTAATAACAGTGTGGCAACATTTTTGTTGCCTAGCTTGTCTCTTTCAAGTGGAGAGCTTGTCATTTTGTTACACGAAGGATAGTCTTGACATTAAGGTAAAATTGTCAGTCTCATAAACAATCTCTTACAAAGCAGAATAAAATTGCATATAATAGATTTTTCCTCGAGATTCTGCATTCATGGCAACTTCGTTCACCGGGTTGTCTTTTTTATGATTTACTTCTTTGACTAGTGATGCACCCTTACAGTTAGTCATTTTCTACTATGATGATTTAACTAACACACATCCATTGTTAAGAGGCAGTTCCAACTAGAAACTCTATTTAGCTAGTTGACCGTCTATCAGCAGTGCGGTCTGATTTTTTGATAATTAAATTGAGAGTAAGATAGTGCAACTGTTTAGATAATGCACAAGAAATACATGTGAACACATACGTACCATGGCATTCAACTCTTCCAAGTCTTTGCCGCCTTTATCCTCAGCAAAACATCACTTAGTATCCAAGGGAAGCTAAGGAATCGAGTTTCGGGACGATAGTCCGGATGGTAGGTCACTTGATACCATGCCGATGCCATCTTGAAAAAGTCTTTTTCTGCGCAGCTGCACTTGAACCAACCGTCGACCTCTTCCTTCAAGTTTTTGACCCCAATCAACATCCGGTCTTTCATCTCTCCGTATCTCTTCCTATCCTTTTGTAAGTACGCAGACTTATTGCGCAAGTTGCCAGTCAGAATCTCATCTTCATGTTCTGCTCCATAGTAATTCATCAGTGAGCCCAGTTTCTCGGCATACCTGCTGTAATATTCTTCCGCAGCGCCAAGGAATGCCTCAAAACCTTCCACTAGTAGATCATAGTCGTAAACGCATTGAGAAGTGATGGTTTCAGAATTTAAATCTTCATGGTAACTTGATGCTGCTCGATATAGCTTCCCAATAACTCCAGGGGAGATGAACATGGGTTTATCGTATCTTTCCATGAAGTCTGGGAATATTTTGGGTCGTAGTGCTCTTGGCATTTCTGCAGGAGCTCCAGTTTTTGCAAAGTCGACTGCCATGGAGTGAAGATTTGCTAGTTCGAGGCACTTGGAACACCTTGCTTTGCTCGGTTCGCTGTCTGCATAAACCAGGTGAGTGGTTGATATAGCACCCAGATTATCATTGATCATGTAATCGACAAAATACTTCTGAATTTCCTGCATTTGGAAAAGATGTGTAAAAAGCTAATCAGAGGTGTACTCAGCATGCTGAAATGCAAATCAGAACTCAAAAGGCAGCACATAACTGTTCAAAAATATTTTAGGTGAAGGAATAATTGCAGGTGTTAACTACAAGCCTGAGTAACAGCCTGAGCTTATTTCACAAAATATATATTGTTCATTCATATTCATAATTGGATCATTAGATATTCTAAATTTCAATAAATGAACTGTGAACTATAATGGATAGAAAAACCACAAAAACTTGGTTTCTCATGCATTCTACAAGAATAATAATTTGCCAGCTCTTTTGTTAAGATATTTAAGCATCATCCTGAAATAGGTACAAAGATCCTTTAAACCACTAGTTAACCACTTGGTAGATGAAAGGATGCATCAAATTAGGAGATTGTACAACGTCATCAACACAGTAAACATCTGAAATCGATCAAATGCATTATGTCCCTTTATCATCAAACTCTATGCAAGGCTGCGTCCATTTGAACATCGTACAAATTCAAATGATGGCTGGTCTCAGAACCAAGACGTGGACCGTGCAAACATGTTTACAACTTCATTACTTGGCAAAAGATGTTCTCTTTTACGACAGATACTAGTCATTTTAGATAAACTTTTGTAATTAATTTTGTAAAATCTGTCTACATTTTCTTGTCTATGTTGCAGAAATGAATGCTCTCTGACTCTGAAAAACATATAATATTTCTCAGATTAGTCGCACACTTGCATACGAAGTATAAAAAAGTGGCCATTGTAACATAAATCACAATGATCATACCTCTAGTTTCACATCATGGTCCATTATACGAGGCCTCGTGGGGGTGTAATCCATGGGTGCATCAGTCTCAGGAGGTATTAGGTTTTCATCCCAACAAACAAAGTAGAGGTCACCATCCAGATCTCCGCCTGAACATTCATTTGGATGGGGCCTGCAAAAAGAGTGTAGCCAATAGCAACATGTTATACGAAGCATTTACTAGAGAGACCAATACATATGATAACTCCAAGATGTGTTGTAAAAAAACTTTAGCTTAAACAAACATACTCCAGCTGGATCTGATTATTTCAAGTATTTGCACATAATCCAGCTTATTCTTGACGGATATATTGGTGCGGTGTCAAATGCTGGGTGAATATGCAGGTGAACATCAAAGGATATGTCACAATCATTTAGTTTAAATGATATACAAATGAGCATGTTAAGCAGAATATAAAGAACCACTGCATTTAGTTCATTGTAATTTTCATTTGGTTTTCCTACAATGACTGTTAGCAGTCAGAAGGTAGAAAAAGAACTAGGCAGTTGAAATGAATTGAAAACAGAACTTTTAATGTACTGATAAAATTTGACAGAAAATTGTGCATTCTTAAAAAAAATCATGCATCATAAAATCATATGAAAGATTTATATGAATATCATGTATGTTTGATAGAGTTATCAAATAAAATGTTATTACTAGAAAGTCATCAGGTAAATACATCATAACAAATATATTCCTATAAGTTTATTTGTCTTGTTTATGACATACACTACAATAAAAACAAAAATACATTTTTTTGCAAACAAACAAGCAGTGGATAAAGACAAGCTATTTTTTATTGGTTAGGTTTGAAACTTCTATATACAGGGTTCAGATATTTTTTTTTAAAAATGATTTGCTATTATTTAAAATTCCCTTAAAACTATGATTGACTTGAGCTGCACGGCGCCATGCATTACTAGTGACCATAGTTATGACCCAAGAGCCAACTTTTATGTGAAAGATATTGACAGTCAGTACAGAGTAGATTAATCAAGTTTTAAAGTATCATTCTGTATCAGGATTTCAACCCTCATCTAAGAACGATATGATACAAACTTGATATTGTACCGTCTCAAAACTCCAAACGTTTTAACATGCGCCAAAGTGTGTTGACACTCAGCACGTTGAAGTGTGTTAAAATGAATTAAGATAGGTTTTATTCCTTTATACCACTCAATTGATTTAATTCTACAAATAATAATTCTATTGTACCAACAGTCAATACCTATGTTTCTACAAATAATAATGCTTAGGAACCCTTAGGCGTGATACCTATGTTTCTACATTTCTTTATACAATCTTCCTCTGGTGTGATGCTTAGGAATCCTTAGATGTGATACTTAAGTTTCTACAATTCCTTTACCACTTCATTCCAAATTTCTACTTCCCAAACCACCCAACCCTCAATCTCCTCTTGTGTTGCATCAATGTGTCAAAGTGAGCTAACATATACTCACTTCGGCATATATCAAATCGTACCAAAACTGAAAACATACTGCTTTTTCTCCTATACTCACATTTTATTTTGTTTTTTTTCTGTAAACATAAGTTTATGAATATTAAAATTTTATTGCTCCATATCGTGGCAACCCGCAACACCCAACACACATTAAATCAAGCTGCTACGAATTCATATAAGTTTTACACCTTTAATCTCCTTCCACTTTACATTTCTTGTCCAAAGAAAAGGCTATATCAATTAGATAGTCAATTGAATTAAAATTTTAGAGAAAATAAAAAATATAACAAACATCAAGTCAATAAAAGTTTGTTAACCAAGATATCATTAGTCAACTTAATTCATCTAGCATATTTCAGTGCATGCCAAAGCGGTGTGTCGAGCATCAGTATAGTATCGTATACCTTCCCATGGGTGGCAAGGACAACATAGGAGATCACCAAGTTTGATAATTTATCAGAATAATAGATTTCAATTGTGTTGGTCAACACAATGTGAAATTTCAAAAAGAAATAATAATTTGTACTTCTATCATCAATTATCAATTCAACGATGAATTTCTAGAATGATATCTATACTACACAGTACCACCATGATTCAACTAATACCATTCTTTTGGCAAATTAAAAGAAGAATTTGTAAATTTATAAAGTGAGCAAACAATTTACCATATCCAAGAGAAAATGTTTTTCTCCTATCAAATAAAACCCTAATTCCTCTTCTCGGGATTCTTAAATAAAGTTCACACTTTGACAAGCAAACCAGTCTAAGAACTCTCAATTCATTGATCAAATATCAGTGAAAGATTACAAAATGAAGTCGTTAGATGTCTTAAAGGCTATATTTGTGTGGAATAGAACCATGGATAATCTTTTATTCATACAAACTATTGCGAATCATATGCATTCTTATTACACCATAAAACACAATTTTAAATGGTGGCATACTGAAATAACGTCATGCTTCTTATCATGTATTCATAGTAAACAAGGAACTTGAAATCATGTAAAGGATTCTATCAATTCCATGAAAGCCAGTGATAAATCTAATTTTGCACTGAAGCGTACATTGCTGTTAAAGTTACAAAATCAAAGTCACAAATAAACAGGGACAAAATTATTTTTCAAAATGAAAGAAAACGTAAAGTTCAGTCTTTAGTAAGCATCATATTAATTGACTCAAAGTTACTCAAATAGTAGTAAAACATTTATAGCATGCCCCAACTATACTTTTGTCCCAAAAGCAATTTGGTATATATGAAGAATTGTAACTTCCAAATTATTTATGAACACGCGTCCCAAATCAAAGACTTGTAAGTTATCATGTATAATCATATAATATTGTGTTCCTCAAGTTTAATTTATTTAAAAGTCACATGTTAACATACCTTTTACCTTTCTGAGGGAAAATAAGGCAGTCAACCAATCCCAAATCATCTATCAGAGGATCATAAACAGCCTGTAGGATTCGAATATCACCAGGATGAAGACATGGATTTTTTGTAACTAGAATCTTGCCAACTATTGTTGCAGTTATTTGGTCAGCATTTTTTATAAAATTTGTATTCTCCTTTTGATGCTCTTCCTTTGTCATAGTTACCCTGATATATACCTGGCCATAGTCTAACACAGACGTTTCATCCAAACATCCAATAAGAACACGACCCTTTGGAACAAAGATCCGACATTTACTTCTGATATCCAATAACTGATATTCTCGGTGGGCTTTAAGCATCATCAACAAATAAGGTTCTGAATTCGGTTTATACCCTTGAATCAGCATCTTTACAGCAGTTTTGATATCAGGTCCAGACACTGTATTCAGTACCCTTAAAGCAATTTCATTGTCAGTAAGCATTTTATCTAGCAACTGCATTTGGTCATGTTGCATTGATTCAAATATTTCATCCTTGACTCCTAGTGTAGACAGAAGGCAGACAATCTCCCTATTCAGAAAGCATGGTTGATATTCACTCCACTTTGTGACACTAAGCATTGTGTTAGCTGACTCAAACTTCAACATACTTCGCCTCAAGGACAGCTTCCAAAAGGATTTTCTATCACTAACTATTACCCCTTTATATCCACCGTATCTAATTTGAAATGCTGAAGGCGTATGACTCAATCCACAGCTTTTAGCAATTTGTCTAGCAAATGGCAATGAAATTTTCCCAATACCATCTGAAAAGCAGTATTTCTTCCCATCTTCAGTGGTGATTTCAACATCTGGAATGATCTTCACATCTGGAGGTGGGACATTCATTGTTTGCATCGAAGAACTGAATAGCTGACCCATTCTAGCTGCACACTTAGAAACACTACGGATGCCATTGAAATGACCCATCCATTTTCTAATGGTTTCTGCAGTCAAGTTATCATTAGAGGCAAACATCCATACAGAATTTGACCGAAGCTGACTAGCAGAAAATGCCAAAAACTCAAACCTTTTTGAGCAAATAGGAAGCCCATCTCTGAGAATAGATAGTATACGAGTATAGATACCAGTTCTGAAAGGTTCAGAAAACACACCACTGTCAATTTTTGCTGCGATTGCATCAGAAGGAAGCTTGCTCCAATCTTCATCAACAAAAGTTACCCTAAGGAAATCAGATGCATGGGCAGAAAAATGCTTTACTACATAATTTGACTTCTCAAGTTCTGGACCCAAACAGTAAATTCTAGAGGGGGTAACGAGAACCCTATAGCAACTCATCATATTCTGTGCTATAATACTCTTGCTGGATGGAGAAGTGCTAGATCTTTTTATCCTAGACAGCTCATCTTTGATGAACTGTACAGGATCATAGCAAGTTACAACCAACTTGTGCATCCTCATGAGGATCTTAATAGCCACATCTGAAGGCAATCCTCTCAGAATATCCAATAGGTCAATGGTAACTTGTCTGAAAGTTATTTTTTGCATATGGACTAGAGAATTTATCTGGTAAAGAATCTCATATGGCACAGAGCAATCACCAAGGCAATTAATCGAGGGAAATAATGAGGAAGTAGAAGGTGGGCTCCTTTTAGAAAGGCTTAGTTCCCCGAGTGCCCTAGAGAAGGGCAGTTTTCTAAGGATCCCTGAACATGAGGGTCCATCTGAAAGTTGCAAACAGTAATAAAATGATTTCCCAATAGAGCCATTTAGAGAAAAATCTGTTGTCCGGACCCATAAAAACTGGATATCCTCTCTGCAAACTCGGAAACGATCGTTGGATAACTTTGACTCCATCTCAAGTCCATGGATCCTTACAAAACATCTAGGTGAATATTGGAGCTGAAATTTCACAGATTGAAGAATTCATTCAACAGCAATTGTTGGCAAGTATAAACTAAAATCCAAATGAAAAAAGGGTAAAAGAATAGCCTCCGGATCTATCCTAATTTATGCTGTCCTTTCCTAACAAAGATAAAACTCCATAAACATCTCTGGTAAGACGTGACCAGAGACAATCAAAAACAAGTGTCCATTTAATAGTGGGGGTCTAGAACGATTAGTAAAAATATTTACTATGACCCAATACCTTCTTGTTAGATTAACCATATTTGGAGCAGTAATGAGAAAACCACTCATATTATATGCAAAGTCGATTGAATTATGCCATAAATATCATAATATCTTATCCTAAAAGCTTTAATATGTGAAATTTGAAAAGAAAAAAAATTCCACCTTGTTTTGAATTTTATAATCTCATCAACGAAGCATCAAATGAGAAACCACATTCTGTAAAATCTAATTGACAAGGGAATTCAAACATAAGCTTTCCAATAGTTTTTTCTACATACTTCATACTAAACATCCTCTGCAGGTAAAACTCCCTGTTATTCTTGTCATAACCAATATCAAACACCATTAATACAGAAATTACTGCAATGCAATCATGTATAGCATAGAAATATCTGATCTACAGAATTCCAAAGTACAAACTAATAGATTAGAATAGAAGGCAAAAAAAAACTCAAACCTGTAGAAGAATTGATTCTCGTCCATCCACGCAACGGCTACTCGATTCAAGAATGTCTCCAAACAAAACCTCGAGCTTATATTTCTCACCGCCATAGTCCACAAAAAGCTCCAGCTTTTTCCTCTCTGGCATGATCTCCACCCTCACCTGTTCCCAAGACTCGAAGATTTCCATGTGGCCTTCGCCCACTAGCACACCAGCATGAAGCGCGGCTGCCTCAAGGCGGTTCTGGCCCTCAGAGGCCCTAACAACAATGTCGTTGTGGGAAGGCACGACGGTAAGGCGGGCGTGTTGGAATAAGGGCAGCTGGCCTTGAGCATCCAGACGGCGAGCCCGCTCAGCGGCGTCAAAGGTGTCGAACTGGACGCGGCCAAAACCCTTGGACTTCCAGTTCCTGCGGGCGGTGGCGATCTTGCAGGCGTAGACGGAACCCACGGAAGCATTGAAGTAGTCGAAAAGCTCTGCAGCGACTGCCGTGAGGGGAATGTTGGAGACCTGGAGGGTAGCACAAACGTCGGCCATTCCCAGTCATCGGAGAGGTTTAGGGTTTGGGTATAATTTATTTTTTTTTTAAATTACTATTTCATAAAAACAAGGAAAGCTTCACCTTTCCCCAAGCAATAGAAACACAATTCTCCAACGAGGCCTATTCAATATTATAATTTTAAAAGTCTAGATATATATTCAATCTATATTTTTTATAAACTCTATAGAAATTTAATGGTTTATAAAGTTTTAAAATGCCATGGCATTAAACTTTATTTTTTAAAACTCTATAAAAAATTTTTAGTATCTAAACTTTTTTAATTTCTTAAGTATAAACTTTAAACCTGGTAAACTTTAAACAATATAAGTAAAAGTCATATATTCATTCTTGAGATTTCTACGAACTTTTAACTCTACATGTCCCTTTCTTTCTCGTCACCTCTCTTTTCTCTTCTTCTATAGTTCTGCCTCTTCCTTGCTCCTAGATTAACCTTCTTTGTCATTGAATTCGAGCTTCATATGTGTTGACACTCTTTTTTCATTTCCTTGGCTCTTCTTTAATCTCTCTCACAGGCAAGTAAACATCTATTAAGATTACATCGTTTGACTTTATTGGTGTGGTTCATCCAAAAAAAATCATGGTGCTTTGTATTTTTTTGGATCTGCTGCTGTAAGCATCCGCTTTCGTTTGAGCATCAACTACCCTTTGATTATTGCGTGATCGTCGATTTGTATGTGCGTATTTTGTTCATGGGCATATTTTATTTGTATATGTGATGGTAAAAATTGATCTTTTCTCGTGTTTTTCTTTTTCGTCAATTAGATAAATTTTTAGTGTGCAATATGGGGTATCCGATTTTTCTTTACGTCATGTAGACACAATCGTAAGTCGTTATTTGATTGGCGTAGAAGTCATGTAAAAGTGGTTTATTACTTTTCTATAAAAATTACTCATTGTATTTTTTTTTATTGATCATATAGTTATTTACGTTGTTAAAGTTGACAATAGGTATTTTAAATCACTGCTACACGTCTTAATAAAGGTTTGTTTACTTTTATTTGTCTAAAATATCTAAATCTATTGATGTAATATTTATCTCAGTGTTAATTAATTATTTGATATTGATATTATGAATTAATATTTAGTTAAAAATTTAATTATTTATTTATACCATAAAAGAGTATTAAAATGTACGAAATTAAAAAGAAAAAGATAAAAATATCCGGAGAAATTCTTCTTTTATATTTTTTTAAACATTTTTTTTCATATTTTTTAAATTAAACAATAAATAAATAAAAATAATTTTTTTTCATGATAGTCATATTAGTAAATTAT
>JBBPFP011064150.1:0-12658 GCA_037974795.1 Kaempferia galanga | reverse complement strand
ACTTATTTGGTTCTTAAATTCCTCCATACTCAGACATAAGACATCAAATACAAAGGATTTAACTTAACTTGGTTGACCACATCAAAACTAACTTGGGCGCTTATACTATTCTCTTTTTAAACAAATTAGCCTTTTTGTTCCTTGACGAATATAAGCAAAACATTGCCTGAAATTTATTATTTCCCTATTTATGATAACTTAGCATTTCATAAAGAGAAATGTTTAATCATTATCTGACACATCACACATTGACAACACAAGTAAACATAGTTCGTTCACAATGCCACCAACAATTTACAACATTTAGATTGAACATAGAATATAAAAATCGCATTCTTAAAAATCAATACCTTCACCAAACCAACAATTTAAACTTCAAATTGAATCATCTCATCAATGTACATAAATAATCCACTAGTCCATTAGAGAAACATAAATATCTTATGTCTAAAAACATAACAAAAGTCTGAAGTGCCATAAGCTAACCTCTCAAAAGCACAAGTCTAAATGAAACATAGGGTCTAAGAACATAGTTGAAAAACCATTTGCCAAAAAGAAATAGGGGGCGCTAGCACAAATATGCTCAACAGGCATGAAAAAACAAATTTGCTATGAGTGTCTGGGAATTAAGAATTTGAGAAGCTATAGGAAATAGCAACCTTATGTAATCCATCTTCCATAGTTACAACTTAAAGTAGATTTCAATCCCACTCACAATGTAAATCCCATTTTTTGAATCTTCATATTCGAAGTTACACTTGCAACATGTGGCACCATTTGTAAGTAAAGACCATTTTAGCATAAACAATAATACGAGGCAAATTTTCCACCTAATTGCAACCATTATCAATGTAAGAATATTCTATTGCATCCTTACGCAAGTACACATGGACTCACTATTAGATTCTAAATTTAGACTTACTAATACAGTAATACTGGATTAATCCTCCATTAGGATACCCTGTTAATCCAAAACCTCTAACAATGTATGTATGGATACATAGGTTAATAAGCAAACCAATATAACCTAAAGAAACCATAATATCTGGTTTAGTGATCCAGTTCAGGCATTCATTCTTTCAGTCAATCACCAATTCCACATAGTCGAAAAACCATTTGTCAAAAGAAATAGGGGGTGTGAGCACAAATATTCTCAACGGGCATGAAAAAACAAATTTGGTATGAGTGTCTGGGAATTAAGAATTTGAGAAGCTATAGGAAATAGCAACATTATGTAATCCATATTCCATAGTTACAACTTAAAGTAGATATCAATCCCACTCACAATGTAAATCCCATTTTTTGAATCTTCATATTCGAAGTTATACTTGCAACATGTGACACTATGGTAAGTAAAGACCATTTTAGCATAAACAATAATATGAGGCAAATTTTATCAAAGTAAGAATATTCTATTGCATCCTTACGCAAGTACATGTGGACTCACTATTAGATTCTAAATTTAGAATTACTATTACTGGATTAATCCTCCACTAGGATACCCTGTTAATCTAAAGCCTCTAACAATGTATGCATGGATACATAAGTTAATAAGACAACCAATACAACCTAAAGAAACCATAATATCTGGTTTAGTGGTCGAGTTCAGGGATTCATTCTTACCGTCAATCACCAATTTCCAATTAGCTAACAGATGTAGTACTGGTCATTTTCACCTGATATTTCTTCATTTTTCTCTTGACGTTTGTTGTATTCGTTCACTTAATATGTCTGAGAAATTGCCTAAAATGGGATTGAACTGAGCTGATTCCAATCCAACTTGGTCGATCCAGATTGGAATCAGTTTAGTTTTTTATCTGTGATCTGGATTTTGACTATTCTTGAGATGCTTTTGATTTTTCTTGGTTTTAGACAAAAAAAAAGTGGCTGAAGGAGATACATCAGTGGTCTAATCCTCTGATTCAGTTCTATCTTGAAAGAAATTGATTTAACCAATGGCAAATTTATATGTTCTGGTTTGGTTAGCCGCTGGAGAGCTTTACAAGCTTCTTTGTTTTTAGTTCGACTAATTTTGGCATCCATAGAGATTTTCTAATCTGACACTTGTATTTGGTGGTTTCATGAAATACTAACCAGATAAATGCTAGAAGGCTTTACTGTTATTCTGACTCATCCAAACAAATCCCGATTCTATGAAAAGAACTAAGGCACGTTGAACCAAAAAATTGCTTTGTTAATAGTTTTTGTTAATTGAGTTAGTATGTCTGTCTTTTATTATTATTATTTTGTAATGTCATTGCATTATTATTATTGTGTTTGCATTTCATGTTTACTAGGGGGAACTAGTGATAAATACTTATCTTTCCTTCTTTTATAGTATCCATCAAGGTATGAAGGAGATTTAGTATCCAAGTTCTATTTTGCTAAACGAAAGCTTGTATGGGAGATTCTTGAAGGTCGTCTCAAGAGTAAGATTGAGATCCAATGGTCTGATATCACAGCTCTGAAGGCAACTTCTCCAGAAAATGGTCCAGGGACTTTGGATTTAGTGGTAACTTTAATTGAACTTAATAATTGCTGTGTTTTCCTGATTCCTTACTAACCAAGACAACATATATTATTTCTTGCAGCTGGGTAGGCAACCTCTTTTTTTTAGGGAGACTAATCCACAGCCTAGAAAGCACACTCTGTGGCAGGCTACTTCAGATTTCACAGATGGGCAAGCAAGCATACACAGGTAGAAGATATATTGTCGTTTCTTATGTTCACTAATTGATATCCACTAGGAGTTTTAAAGCTATAGTCATCACAACAATATAATTTAATCCACAATGAATTTTTTTCTTTGAGTTCATAGTGTGCTTTGTTATTTAACTTTAATATTATTTTTTGCATGATTGTATTTGTTTATAACTTATTTCAGTTTTTACTAAGACTCTTTTTTTTTTTTCCTTTTCCACTATTTTAGAGCATTGATATAATTAACTGTATACAAGGATTATGTCGTGACATAGTATAATACATTATATACTTTTTCCTTGAATTAAGATAAAAACAGGTATCTTCCTTAGATGTGCTTGGTGATTTTAAGCAACCTTCCTCTAGTAGATAAGATGAGCTTAGGTTACTTCTGCTAAATTTGAGATTAATTGTTTTAAGCATATGGATATGCTCAGACATGAAAAATGATATTATGGAAACTATTTATTGGGGGAAAAAATTGAAAGTACAATCATATAACTTAAAGATAATTTGAAGTTACTCTTTGGTCTTTGGCTGTTTTTATCATAAACATCACTAGGGCTAAGACTTTTTTTTTTCCTTTTCTACTATTTTAGAGCATTGATATAATTAAATGTATACAAGGATTATGTCGTGACATCATCTTAGTATACATTTTATACTTTTTTCCTTGAATTAAGATAAGAACAGGTATCTTCCATAGATGTGCTTGGTGGTTTTAAGCAACCTTCCTCTAGTAGATAAGTTGAGCTTAGGTTACTTCTGCTAAATTTGAGATTAATTGTTTTAAGCGTATGGATATGCTCAGACATGAAAAATGATATTATGGAAACTATTTATTGGGGGAAAAAAAAATTGAAAGTACACTCATATAACTTCAAGATAATTAGAAGTTACTCTTTGGTCTGTGGCTGTTTTTATCATAAACATCACTAGGGTTTTATCCTAGTTGTTACAGTTGCTTCAGAATATTTCTGATGTTATCTTGAAATAACTTAGAAATGTGTAATATGCATTTGTTTCAGGAGGCACTTCCTACAATGTCCACAGGGTCAGTTAAGCAAGCATTTTGAAAAGATTTTACAATGTGATCCACGCTTACGTGCGCTAAGTTTAGAACCGGATATTATTTTAGCAAACCCTTTGTTTGAATCACAATCCTCTGTTTTTGAGGACTACGAAGAATATAAATGCCATCATTTTGACATGTCGAAGGATACATATGGTTCTGCAATTCATGAATCGCCATCTACTTGTGCTGTCACATCAGCTTCTGTTAAGAGTGACATCAAAGATTCTGATACTTCATTGTCTGATGCTTCCATGGGTGAAATTCATTCACAAGATTCAGGTAGTTTTTTATTCCAATTGTGTGCTAGTTATCCATGTCTTAGTGATTCATTGGGGCAAATATTCTGCACTTACCAACTAATAAAATTAACACTTTGGAATAAATTCTAAGAAAATATACTATTCCATGAATTAGGGTAAACTATTAACATATGTCCTATTGTTCAATAGTTTAAAATGATTTAAATTTGCTCAAATTCATGGTCATTAATCTTAGGTGTTAACCCCACAAGAACTAATACTCTTGCTTCTTTTTTATTTTATTTTTTAAAATTTGTTTAATAGAAACCTTATTCTGTCATCAGCGTTTTTAACATTTAAGTGGCCATTAAAATTTATAACTGTATATATAAACCTTAGTGGAATAGTAAGGTAAAGTTCAAATATTATTGAATTTGCAATTTTTGGTATTAGATAACATTTATTTTGGCACTCGTGGTTTATCTGATACTCTGATTGCTTCTACTTTTTAGTATTTTTGTTGCAATTCATTTTACTTCTAGTTTTAATTCTTACTTGTAGCATTTCTTGTAGCACTTCTTAAATTATGCATTTGATGGCTCATCATTGGCTTCAGTTCGTTCATGCATTTAGCCGAGCCTTTTTGATGGATTGGTGTGCATAATGCCTTGTTTAGACATTGTTAACCAACCATTTGTTCTTATTCAAAAGCTGCCAAATTGGGAAGTGTGTGATCACCCTTGAAATCCTTACCTTGGCCGACCAACCCATCCGGCTTGCCTACTTAGACCGGCAGCTTAACTGGTCCATCTGGCCCACTCAAATTGATTCCACTCATTTCCAAGAGAAGTCATTTTCCTAGAACAATAACTAGACAAGGGAAATTCCATTATCCTAAAGAAATTTTCCATGATTATGATTTTTTATTGGACCAAACAATTTAGAAAATACACTTTGGAAACAAAAACTTCTGTGAAAAAATTGGACCCTTGGAATGATTTTGCCTATAATCTAGAAGAATTGAGTAATTTTAAGGAAACTTCTCAGTTACAATTATATCGCAATTTTGGGGAGATTTTTAGAGGAGCACCGCTTTGTTAAAAATTTAACATTTGGATAAAATGGGGCGCTCTTTTGATTTTTGCCCAATTAATTTTTTCCCATCTTTGTTTTAATATTCTTTTTTTTTTTCATGATTCCTTTCTTCCTTATTCTAGCTCTCGTCCTCTTTAATTTCGTTCTGCCACTCCTTTCTCCGGTTTTTGTTTGCGGGTGGAGCTGAGTATTCGAGTGATACTGTTGTGTAACTAGTAGATCAATTTGAACAGTTTGGGGATATCATCATTTCCATCCTGTCAAATGGTTGGCAGTGCACACCTTATCTAGGTTTCTAAATAATTTAGTTGTCGATTTTTTTGATAGATGAAACTGGCATTTCCCAATTGCTCGTTAGGAGAAGCAACAATTGGGATTTTGGTGATATGTAATTTACATGCACAAATTGCATTGCAATCTAATATTTGTCGTTGTGTTTCAGTGCTAATATCTGAATTGAGCAAAGGAGCTAATGTAGTCGTCTCTGAGATCACATCGAATGAGAGAGGCTGGGACAAGTTGAGAGTACATGGACCCAAACCCTTGTTGTATGTCAACGATGTCGTAAGACAACTAGAACAACGCATCTCTGAGCAGATCACTCCAGGCAACCCACATTTATCTGGTGCTGCTGTACCTGAGAGAGCAGCATTGGAAGAGGTGGTCCAGTGCCTCTTCAGTGATTCTCAGGCATCTTCCTCCGATGAAAAATCTCTCATGAAGAAGGTCAACTCCTTTTGCTCCCTGATCCAGAAAGATGTTATTGCAGTGCAGAGCCAGCAGATGAATGGTGGCACCACTTCATCCGGTGACAATGCCATACAGAATGACTCATCGGGGCTAGTTCTAGCTAAGCAAGATGCTCCAGAGAAAGTGTCAGGCATGTCAAGAAAGGATTCATTTGGAGATTTTCTAATGCATCTCCCTCGCATTGCTTCACTATCTCAGTTCTTGTTCAATATCACAGAAGATGAAGAAGATAGTCCCTCATCTCCTTCAAGCTGACAAAGCTTGCAGATTGTCCTCTTTTTTCTTGTAAAGAGCAGTAATTTAGGTAACCTTCTTAGGGTTTCAGGTGTCGTCGGTAGGATACAAGTCCAGTAAATATGCCTGGATACAAGTCCAGTAAATATGCCTGAAGAATAAGGTAATTGGAGCTGCCCCACCCTTTCATTTGCTGTGAAACATGTAGATCAGTTAAAAGAGGGGGGAAGTCATATCTTTGCTGTCCATTTAATCTACAGTCAGTTTAAATGCTGTTCTTTTTTGCATCATATGGTCAGACTCCCCTCTCAACCATTTACTATGCATTTCTTTACCTAGGGAATGCATTTTTACCTGACCATTTCTTCGCTTGTTAAAGCATTTTTTATATATATAACTCAAGTGATCGGGGGTTTTCCGACGAATTTTGAAGATAGAAGGCTTTTCTCTAATTTATCAGCAAAATTTAGATTATAATTTATACACTTTTACAAGTTGATATTTATAAATATTTGTTCCACTTCATTTGAGTGTTTTACTTGCTTTAAAATTTCATACTGTCCAATATTGGTACTGACATTGCAGGGTGCTACAATCTCCCGGCGAGTCTACATGTCAGAGTTATTGGGATCGCGATGATCTCTGTGAGTGTCATGGGGCGTTGGATTGCCTTGCCATCCAACGGTGGCTCCGTGGGATTGGGGCCTAACCTCCCCAGGTATCGCAACACCCCTACAATTCCGTAATCCCACTAAGTCATCAAGAGTATCGACCCTAGGAAGGTGTTGTAGGACCATAGTGCCCCCACAAAAGTGCGACAACCTCCTTGAGGGTGGCTTTTTCTTTTAAATTATTTTCTTTTTGTATTTTTATTTTTTAAATATTTAAGTTTAAAAGAATATTTTTGATTAATATATTTTATATCATATTAGCATGAGCATCAAACTAATTTCTTGTTTTTTCTAAGTATCCAAACTAATCCTAAAAATTAACGGCCTAATCCTATTCGACCTTTAATACTTAGCGGTTTGAAAGATTTAACAGAAATAAAATCTAGGCGCCTACAGATCGCTAGTCATGGCCTTCAATAATTAAATTCATCTACATACTTGAACCAAAAATAAAAGAATTCATCTTCGACAATGGGGAATCTGAAAGGAAACTAAATTCATATCCAATGAAATGAAATGCAGGGTAATTACTTAAACAAGAAAGGAGATCAACAAGGCCAACAGCAAAAAAGAATTGACAGGTATATTTCCTATCGAAGTAGAGTAATGGAGATTCGAAAAGTTTGCTGTTACCATCGATTAAGCAGCAGCGAAGCATGTTGCAATTGAATTTAGGATCATCAGAATAACTATTTGTCAGCAGGTTAGGTAAGATAAGATGTCCACACCAAGTTTCCCTTGCTTGGCAAGAGGAGACAGTATCTTTTGCAGCTCGCATATAACCCGTTCGATATAGAGAGTATATAGTCCATTCCTAGACTCGAACAGCTCTGAAGCCTTGTGTGTTTGTATAACTGATCTTATCCACTCTTCAAGAAGTCCTGCAAAACATAATGATAAGTCAGGAAATTGTCCTTCAACAACACAAGATGACAAGAATGCAAGAAAAAAAAACACAATAATTACTGTGTTCCGCTTTTGTGTAATGTAGGAAAGCAAGTATATTTACGATATTGGTGTAAAAAACATTGTAAAGCTTCGATAATACATTGCACAAGACATGGAAAAAGGAACCTATCATCCCCCGAAAACTCGTCTCCGAAAACTATAAAAACAAAAATGTATAGATTAAGAAACTTAGGTGCAATCCATATCAAACCTTTAAATGAATGTACACATGGATGACATCAGAGATCTGAAAGGTTGCAAAATGTAATTGGTTTGATAATCTAACAAAAAAGGAATATCAAACTACATTTAGTCAGCCAGTGTCATATAAAAACACCTACTTGTGTCAAAAACTTCAATATTTATCCAGCGTCTCACATAATCTGATATCATAAACTCCATGAGTTCAATCCTGCATTTGTGCAGGCATGTTAGAAATATTTTCATTTAAATCAGGAAGGAGAAGCGCTATGCAGAACTAAAATTTCCAAAAAGTTAAAAAAAAAAAAAAGGTAGTCGAGTATTGCATGTAAGAAATCAAGAGCCTGACTCTTGTAAGGCATTCAAAAAATGCAATAGGAAACGTACTAGTTCACCTTGACCAAACATAGAAAATCCAAGGGAACTTTAGAGAGAATACAATATTTGAGGAAGGAAACATGGCTCTCCATAGAGTCACACTAAACATTACCATATAGTTAAAAGTTAAAACATACATAAAAAACATGCTTCCATGAAGGCAAGGGAAGGACTCATCAAATGGATCCATAAAATGTAAGCTTTCAACAACTGCTGCACTCTTCTGAGAAACAGAAAGCAAAATTCTTTGACCAATAAATGGCTCATATCCAAGCTTTCTGATTATGTGTTGAACACAAGACTGAGGATCTGGAGCAGAATTCAGCACCCCTGATACCACAAAACAAAAGAATCAACAAAGAACAAGTAACAACATGGCAATGAACTATAATTCTACAAATTTTTCATTGAATGATTCAAGAACTATGTTACTTATGCATGCAACAACGAAACACTTCAACTGAAAATCTAGGCAAAAGATGTTTCATTTTATTAATAAAAAATGGATGCCCTCAAAGATAATACTGCACTGACGATTTCATCCATTTATGAGGCAGTATTACCTCATACATGTTCATATCTTACAATGGTCAAACAAGAGAAAGGAAAAGATTATCATGAAGTTCTCAAATGAAAAAGCTTTGCAAAGTGCATGAATCCGTTAACTTTTTCCTTGAATTATGTGCAAACTGTACATTCTCATATCAATTGACATTTCTAAGATTCAATTAAAATTTTCCTCGAACTTTCCTTCTACTCTCATTGTCCAGAAAACTTCACCCTCTTCTTCTACACCATCCAAACCCTTCCTCCTCTTTCATCTCCACTCTTCTTGACAGCCAACCTTCAGCCTCCTCATGACCTTTGCTTCTACTCTGAAATCCTCATATCCTCTTCTCTTACCTATTCTTCCTCTTCCATTCCTTCCCTCCTCTCAGCAACCCTTGCCACATGCACTTCCAAACCTGAATTTCCTCAAGTTGGAGACACAAAAAAGCATGTTTTGAGGTGGCAAAAGCAGCTGAAAAGGTTCAATGTTAAATATTTAATTGTAGGTTATTGCTATTATTTGATTGGAGTGGATAGAACATCAATAGAACTATCTTTTTTATGGAAGATCATGATCATTAACTAAAATAATATGTATTTGCACAATTGATGTGAGGTGTAGTACAAGCATATTTGAGAAACCACAATTTCATCAGCAAATGTTTCTAATCTAATTAGCCTTCCATATAAGTTGGATCTTTCATGACTAACCTTCAATTTAGGACACATCAAGTAACAAACAGAATGGAAAGAAAATTGGATAATACCATGTATACTAAATAAAAGGATGTTTTAGTTATAAAATGAAGGCAATCTATAATGCAACATAAATCAATAATAAAGACAAATAACGGATGAGATTGGCCATTATGAAATGCATGAGGATTGGTCCAATATGCTATCCCAGGCACCCTCCAAAAACACCCTGCTCGGTTTATATTCATTTTCAACCAGATTAAAGCATCAACAAAATCAATATAAAAGTCAAAGATAAATGATCGAGTCACTGCACCCTCATATTTTTTACTTGCCTTGTATAGTCACTGCACCCTCTTTGCTTAAAGAGTCTAATCAATTCTCAACAGGCTAGGAAAATCAACATCTTAAGGAATCCAACCATAAGAGGCCTCACTAAATATGATTCTAATATGATGAACTTTATCTCTAGATCTGCTGATGATCAAAGCTTCAAAGGGTCTAAACTCTGAACAACATGAACTGATATACTGAAGGTCTGCTCATCATCCAATGTGGTCTATAATAACAAAAAGGACAAGGGTCTTATTATCTTGGTTGTTTGTGATCAAAACTTGATGGGGAACGAGCTTAACAATAACCAAAGACTCGAAAGGTCTGACTTTGAGTGCTTACCATCACTAAAGATTGGTTTGTATGCATGATCAATTAGTGGGCTCGGTAATAATATGGGAATCACAATGATCTAATGACTCTGAAAATGATCAATACAAATCATCAAATATCAGAATTCAAAAGTTACCTACCAAGGGAATGGAAATAGTCAAAGCTTGATGATTAACAGCTAAACTCTAAAGGTTTGTGGGGAAGTGCATATTTAATGATATTCACATTTTAACTTAATCAACTTAAGGCTAAAAAATTATCATTTATGAGAATGCAACATTGTGGAACCAGATTAGCGAAAACCAAATACTATGCTCTTGTTGGCAACCTAGCCTAGCACCTGTCATTCTTCAAAAGTGCCACCATGCCCAAGGGGATTAAATGAAATAAGCAATCTAGAAATATAGTTTTCGACATGGTTCTTCCTTTGTGACAGAATTTTGTAACAGATTCAACAAAATTTTTCCATAAAGAATTCATTAACAATATTCCTGCAGAATGTCAAGTGTATATAACCTCTTAACTTGGTTGATTGTTAAAACTCAAGCACTAATGATAACAATTTTTCAACTGCTTGCTGATGTTAAATCAAAAAGAAAAATATCAAATGTTCTTAGATAGGTTAAAAATAAAAAGGCACTTATAATGATATGTTCCTAGAGTTAAAAGTAATATAGTTAGAAATTGTTCAATGAAATAAAAAATTGGATCCTTTGGCTTGTTTTCGGTACAGTAGAGTTAAACTGAACTACAAGAATCTGTGACAGCAAATAAAATGGCATGATTTAACAAATATAACCATGACCTTTTGCTTTTAATCAAACCCAAGAAAATCATTATGCTATTAAAATATAAACTACCGTCATGTTCTGGGATGGTACACATTCTTCTGATCAAGCGCATAATTAACCCGTTGACAATATCTTCGATGAGGTCAGGTTCTTTTTTTGATGATAGTATATTCTTTACTGAGGCTACAGAAAACATTGTAAATAAATTTTCAACACTAACAAAATTTACTTGAAAATAATAAGAACAAAATAATTGAATTATTTTTTATCAGATATGAAAAAAGAGAATGTACCAAATAAAGTACTTTGAAAGGTACAGCAGTCATTAACTTAAAACTGATCAGATCTATATTTCCATTATTATTAGACAAGGGAAAAAAATACTAAGATACCAAGTTTGAATATATTGCTTTGGGTCTTCTACCACCATCCTGGAGGACCATGAAGACTTTCTAAAGGTAAAACCTAGATTTTTGTATGGGAAAGAGAAGGGATCAATTTTCTCGTTGTTTGAGAAGCATAACCAACAAAATTTGGTGAGATCCAATCCATCCATTAGGTTCATTTAATAATGGTCAATAATCATCCCTCAAGAATTAAATGGTGGCTGATAATTAAATTCCTAGACCATTGCTTCTATTTTTGGCAGGTAGTAATGAGGCCTAAATGAACATTTTATTTGAAGGGATACTTCTGAGTATCCTCACTCTGAGGAAAGAGCATTCCTTTACTGAAACCTTTGATTTAAGAGCAGGAGAAGCCTTGGGTGTGTTGTTTAGAATTACTATTAAAGCTTCAAGCAACATCAAGAAAGATTGAACATGGTTCAATAATACCCTAGGAGGGCACTTCTTGCAGGTGTCTCAAGGAGGAAGGGTAGAAGAATCCACTTATAGTAGGTAGGAAAGACCAAGTTGCAAAAAAGAAAGTAGAGAAGAATGGTGTCTTGTGTCAGATCTAGAAGCAAGGGGAACAAAGAGACAACTATAGATGATGGGCTTAAAGGGGAAAAAAATAATTAGCAGTGATGAGGTCGAAATGGCTAGAATTTGAGGGCAAACAGAGGTGAATCCTTGACTTAATGGCATTGATGCCATACATAAGAGATAGAACACAGTGGAGCTCATGCAATGGAAGCAGATGTTGGGGTTGCTACAAATGCACAAGCATAGATAATGGTCAATAAATATGCACACGCGCAGACGATAGTGGCTTATACAACATGGAGATGTTTTTGTCAAAGAGAGAATCACCCTATTGGGAGAAGATGTTTTCCTGGTTCCAATTAATGACACACTTATTATTGGTTTGATTGTTTATTGTTTGGGAGCAAAAAGAAGGAACCTCTTATTAGAGACTAATTAACAGATGAAGATGGTTACAACAACTGCAAAGGAGGCAGAGCTTTGAGAAAAATGGACCTCGGAAGGGAAGATGTTGCATGTATATATTGTAGGTGATTGGAAGGGATTTTGTAAATAAATATAAAGTCAAAAATGGTGATGATGTACGGAAAGGTGGAGTATCAAACAAAGATTAGGAACTTAAAATCACATAATAGGTTGATGCAACACAAAAGTGGATCAAAACTCACACAAAGATCTAATACTACTTGATACAACATGAGGTATAAACAATCTCTATATGGAGAAATGAATAGTCTCA
>JBBPFP011064045.1:0-12659 GCA_037974795.1 Kaempferia galanga | reverse complement strand
CTTGTACTTATTTCAGGTTCGTTTTCAGCTTTTTAATAACACCTGATTAATCAGTATATATTATTGTGTTATAGGCATGCCTTCTAATGGAAGTAAGATTGTTTATACAGATGATGATATTATTCTAGTCAATTTTAGACCTTAAGTTGTTTTTCGGTTTAACAATCATTTTTTATATCATTTTTGTGTTGTTTCTTTAAGTGTTGTGGCATTAACATTACAGGGATTTGTTCTACAAGTGCCTAGGTGATCTGCATATTTGGATATTATAGGAAACTATTCTTAAAATTCTTTACTTAAATTGCCTCACCTACTATGTTGTGATGCTTTGAAAATGTTCATATTCACAAGATAATACAAAGTAGTGGCAATCTAAGGTGTCTAAAAGAGAAATGGTAATTGCTACTTGATTGACTAATTAAGTGAGATGAATTGGAGATGTACAGATTAGGGGTCATAAGTTAGGGGTCAACACACCTAGTAGTGTCCAAGAGTCTTCTTTGGGTCAGCATCAGCTTGCCACGACTATGTCAACCTTGACCTAGTTTAGGATTTAACGTCTAGTGATGTTTGACTGATTATTAACTGCACAATGCATTCAACTAGTTCATTTAAATTTGTGGCACCTGTTCCTCCATCACTGGTACTATATGTGCATAATAGAAGATCATAACTTGAGGCACTTTATGTAAATATAACCTGCATTTGATGTATTTTTTTCTTTGCTCCTTTGCTTATTTATCATACTATAATTGTGTTTCCGATTCAAATATACACTAACATATTCCCCACAGAGTGCATTCCAATATCTCCATAATTTGCTTAAATTGCAAACAAAGACCAGCACAATGGATGAAAGTGTTTATAACTTATCTAGTGCAGAATTATTCAAGTCACAGCAGTGTGCTTTAGAAGATCATGAAGTCCATGAGGAAGAATGGTATGCACCCACAGTCTGCCTAGGAATGGACATTGATGTACTTTTAGTCCTCAAGAGGGAAATATCTGTTTCTTCTAACAAAACTTCGTTGCTTTATGAGTTGTATGTGTTTTTGCTCTCCTTTCTGTACTTGTCAATGTTAGCTGACGGAAATTAGGTCTAGCTATCTTCCTTCATCCCACCCAGGGATGTTATTCGTAGCCTCGTTTACCATCTTCACCAGTGTTACCTGTACCGAGAATTCAATATTGTGATCTCTAATGCATATAACAAGAGTACTCTACTACAAGGCAAGTTGCATAAGTAAACACAATGAATTGACAGTGGCCACATACATGGAGAAAGAGAAGGGGAATACAAAGAGAAAAACTAATTTTTGAGTGTTTATCCGAGGTTTGACATTATCCCAGCAACCACAAGCTATAAAAGAAAAGAACACAAGTGTAATGGCGTTGATGGTTATAGGGTGGATGCTACAGTGAAGAATGGCTGACCAGGTTCAGCAAGATAATACTTCAGTCTTCTTCCAGTCGCTTCATTGAGCCAGTGCTACCTTTACAGCAGCCAAGTCTTTCTTTAACTTATCCTTTTTGTTCTATTAGTATTTCCTATTTTATTGTTTAAAATTTAACATCTGTAACTCGTTACTCGTCCAAACTTATAGCCCTTAGTCATTTGAAAAGCCAACATCATTCAAGACCTACTAGCTCTAAACAGAAACATCATACTTTGTTTCTTAAATATGCTAGATCATGGGAAAAAATGGTTGAAGCGATAAATCTACTTCTAGGTCTGCCAAATGGTAGGAAACAAATATCTGTCGCTACATTTTGACACCAATTCACGTTTAATAAATTTCAAAGGTGTCCAAAGATGATGACAAGTATTTTTTTTCTTTTCAATTTTTAAATTCTATTTTCTAGAAAAATAAAACTAAAAATATTTTTTTCCTCAACAAAACAAACAAGGTTCCAGACACTAATATTAAAAATGACTAAATGAGTAGTGTTACCATCTTGGCTAAGCCTCCATCAACCTTTTTTTTCTACCTAATAGACGACTTCCACTATAATGATCCACCTAAATGAAAGAACCAATCTATTAACATGTCAAACACAATCATTGGCCCAACCTAATGATACCTTCCCTATCTAGTCTTATAAATTTTATTTATTAACTCACAATTCGCTTTGTAAAACTAAATTAGGGAATCAGAATCCCCCATTTTAAGGCTTGACATCCTCGGCAAGATCTAACTCCTAATCATAATCTAGAATCACCGCTAATTAATTGCTATAGGAGGCTCCTTGGTGGTGCCCTGCTATCATATGAACAGCTATTTCCAACACAACAAGCCTAAGATTAGGTCTCCAAAGATACTAATTGTCACAAATCACTAGCCCAAATGATTAGCCAAGATGCTCTTCATTAGCATCCAACTCACACTATTGTATTAAACTAAGGATTTTACATCAACTACGTGAACCTAGACTACTTTAAGATATGCTAATTGGTTCAGTAGGAGTTTTAGCATGGATTATTATTTCTAGCTCATGCATGTTATTAGTTCTCTCGGTTTCACTTTAAGCTTCTTCCAGAAACATGAGACTTCTGAACTAATTGAAATATCTTGCAAGCAACAAAATTCAGCTTCCATGCTTACTTTTATGATTTCAAAGTTGTCTCTTTGCTCTATATAATCAAGTTCATGAATAAAACCTCCTATGATTTACTATTTAGTAGGATTAAACAGATGCTGGAGTCTCCAGGAGAAAAGAACCATATTTAAATGTGGAGTACCCAATAACCATTATATCTGAGATCCTATGAAACATTTTCTGCTTTCCATATTTGTTATTGCTGATGAAGTACAGATCATTATATTTGAGGTCCTATGAGGCAATATATTTTAAACAAGTTGATTAGGAGAAGCACGTTAAACATTTTCTTATTTTCCAGTATGACTGGAATAGGAATAAATCTGTATAACAGTATAGCCACTTGTGAATTTGATATATAACTATGTCCTTCCTTTATTTTGTAATACTACTTGACACCGAATAAGTTAGATTCTCAAAATAGGAGCCATCAGTAATCAAATTATGTTTAGCCTTCTCATGTTCCAAGAACTATGGATGTCAAGCTATATCCATTTCCATGCTATTACTTCCCCATTGTTCCTGTGTTAAAAGTCAATAAACAGCAGCTCAAATTGGTATAAGCTCACACTCTAAATTAAAGTGAGCTTAATAGCCTCAGCTATTCAGATTCAACATTCATCTTCCTTATATTTCCATTCGTTTTCTTTTTATCACACCATTTCTTTATTGCAACAAACTTAGAATCATGAATGTTGGAGAAAAGAGTCGTATGCAATCAAGATGTTTTAGGGTTAGAAGTGCAAAATCATGGGTATTTGTGGATGAGTAAAAGAAGAAATACTATAACTGTCTTATATTTATAGATAGCATGCAACTTATCCATTGAGATGATAATTTCATATAACTACAGAAAAGGATAACAACTAGTTGTCAATCCAGGCTACCCTGCTAAGAGCAATTATGTCCCTTTCATGACAAGGAGAAGGCCTAAGTGTTGTCATAACTAGGAGAAGAACTATAGAGATTCACATTTATTACTTCAAATAGAAGCTATTCTGGAATTTTATAAAACAAACACATGGGAGAAGAGAGAGTAAAAAAGGAGCATTCTAGTGTAAATATTGTTACGCGGCATTCACTATGAAACAGAAAAATTGGATGGCCATGTCTTGGCTATGGCATATCAACCACAACCAAAGATGTGTGATGTTCCTGGATGAGTGAGATCTCAATCATTTACGATACTGTTTCCAGTCTCATAATCCAACCTGTGGCGAATCTAGTAATTTTCTAGAGTCTCCTTGATATAGCTCAAAATTGTCAGACTGACTACATTATATCATGTGTATGCTCACAAATGCACACATACTAATGATATAAGTACTATAAAGCTCCGTGTAGCAACCACTATTATCTAAATAAGCATATCAATTGCCCCAGCAAATTCATAAGTTTTCCTTTTGCTGCTCTGTATTTGATTTTATAGTTCAATTTTAAGATGCTCTTTTTTGCTATTGTGTCATGTGCATGCTCACGGATGCACACATTCTAACAATATAAGTAGTAGCAAGCTCCATATAGCAACCACTATTACCTAAATAAGCATATCAATTGTCCCAGAAGATTCTTAATGTTTTCCTTTTGCTACTCTGTATGGGATTTCAAAGTTCAATTTTAAGATAATCTTTTTTGCTATTGTGCTAACTAGTTATCTGCTCATTTTAAACTTGTCTTTCTGCTCATTCTGTTGCTTCAGGAAATTGAGCACATCACTCCATTTATCACATGTAATCAGTTGTCCTAATATAAAGTTTCACACTTTTTGATATAATCTGCAGTGTACACTCATTTCCAATATGTTTACTGTGGAACTGCATCACAAAAACGTGTTCAAGGTCAATCGTATTGTTTTCCAAAAGTAATATGGTCTAAAAAGGGACTGCACACTGATGAATACCTTCACGTAACAGAGTAAATAGGCCCAAGGTTTCATCTCCATGATTTCCCACTTGATTCTAGAAATACTTCAAATCAAGCAAAAAAGAATTGGGATCACCAAAAAAAGCTCCTAATAATTAGTAATACATGTTAATGGATGGGAATGAGTATACTACCCAGACAGTACATGGTTGCACCATTCAGTTCCTCCCAAAATACAAATGTCAACCAATGACACCATAAATTGACAAGAACACAAATCCAAGGCATTAACCTTCAGCTTTTCCCTTCACGACCTATTATATGAATTCCTTTTTCATTTTTATTTTATTTTTAATTTTGACTTTTAATTTTCATCTTTTGGGGAATGTAACTTGTGAATATGAGATTTTATTCCAAGATCATGGATATATTACACAAGGTTTTTACAAGCTCAACTAGTCAGCTAACCAACACATCCACCCATTTTGCAAGAACTATAAATCTTATCCTACCACTAATCTCCAGAGTTCAGATCATGCGGGTCCATAGAAACTCAGAAAAGAATTCACAAGTTAACAGATTCATTTCCACTAAATTGGCACGGAGTCCATATGCTTCTAAGATTAGTTTAATCATTAAATGTTTGTTTATTGCATATTCATAACCAAAATAGTTTTAAAATTTTATGTAAGCATCATCTTGGGAATAAAGCATTTAGAAACAATGAAGGTATGAAAGCTTTTTGGAAGTAGAAGAGATGAAGAGTAAACTATCATAAGTGTTCATAACTAAATGAAAGGAATGCCATTTCTTGCCATATAGATTCTTTAAGAACAACATAAAATATCCTAGGTAAATGAAAGACAAGGAAACTATAAACCAAACAAAAGTATACACTAGTCCAACATTTTGTTGTTTTTTTTTTCCTTTTGAAAATTTCAAAATAGAAGACACTTAGATAGGCCAACAATAACATTTTCGAATCACAAATATTAAAGTTATGATAGTAACACCAAAAGAACATCTAATGAATGTGAGTACATACCACACTTTCAGGAACTCCCACTGGGGGTAAAGTTAGGTTCCTTGGTGGTGGACCACGAAGATATAATCTTTTGTCAAAGCGCCATTCTCCAATTTTACCATAAGTTAGTTCACCCTGACATTGTACATGAAACAATATAAATATGAAAACAGATCTACTAAGTACACAAACAAGTAGTGCCAAAACTCATATCCATCGTATAAATTGTCATGAGGAAAATATGTATGCATGAATTGGCATAGAAAATTACCTTCAATGTATAGTCACATCCATAAGTAAAATGTAAAATGTAAGTGCTCCCCAACTTCAAATCCCAAGGGGGCTGTAGTCAAACAACTCGAAAGTAGTATTACAATATAAATAACATAGATATACTTTTTTGTATACAATAGCAAATATAATTACACACAAAGAAGAGAGAAAGAATGAGAAAATACTTGTATCATGAAATTTTTATGAAGAACATGTTGCACACCATGTAATGCACTTGCAATGGCATAAGCATACCTATTTCAGAGCTTAAAAGGAATTAGAATATCAACGCCAATCAAAATCTATTACTAAATTATAAAATATAACATATTAGGACTCACATTTCCAACACCCATCCAAAAGCTTTGTCGGTCTCTGGATCCTCTTTCATATTCAAAGAAACGTTCATCCAAGTAGGAGCAATCTTCTCTAGTATGGACTAAGTGAGACAAACAGGGATGAAAAACTTGTTAGATTGTTCCAAGAATATTGTTGAAGAAGAATTTGACATACGATCAATGGCACAGGTATCGAGTTCAAAAGAAGCACAAGTGTCTGTGTTAAACATAAATACATGTTACAAAAACTGATGAACAAATGAGTCATGACTTACCTTTTTAATTATGACAGGGGAATTGCCAATAGGGTCAATGTTAGTTACAGGACCCTTTTCTTCTGGAAAAAACTTCCTCACAATCTCTACATGTTCAGTTGGTTTAATGTAGAAGAATGGAAAGCCTGCAGGATAATCTTCACGAGCCAAGTTTGGCAACGGTTTGACAAAAATATGATCTGGTTCTGCCATTAATATATACCTGCAGTTTTTCACATTCAACACAGGTAGCTCTTTTTCTCATAAAGTAACCAAGATAAAGTCAATGGCACAATGTTCTAAAGGGAAAATAGCATACTCCTCCTCGATAGTTGCTTTGTCCAGCCATTGCACAAAGGCCCAAGGTCTGTTTAAGACAATGTACCCCTGGAACCACATCAATGAAGCAGTAAGAAATGATATTCTTCATTGGAAAAAAATTTGCAAAAAATTGTAAACAAGAACACATTCAGAATGATTAAAGCAATACGAGAGCAGCCATAATTAGTTCAATAGAGAAGAAGTTACAGCCATTCATCATAAAATGTTAGACTAGTAGCATTTTATGGTGAATGAAACTGTTGTGTACATGATTTTAAAACAACTATAATTATATTAATGGCTAATTTGCAATCAGCCAAATGAAAAAAAAAAAATTAATAAAGAGCTAGTAACTATAAATTGCAACTAAGCTTAAGATGAATTTGCAAATAAAGAGCTAGTAACTATAAATTTGCACTTAGCATGCCACCTCTTGAAGATGAATTGCAAATAAACTTAAGAAATTTTCGTAAGCCCTCTATAAATTGCATATGAGTAAGTTCAGTGGGACAGATTTTGCATAAAACAACCACGAGTAACTTAGGCTTCTTAACAAATCACTACATGCGTAATAGTCTTTTATTTTTAATTACCACATAGGAAATTAAGAAAAGAAAAACAAGTTAACATAGGCAAACCATATTTTAACAACTGATGGAACCAAAACCAGTATTTTATATAGACATAGTTCTAAAAGGTCTAGGAGATTTCACCAAGGGGCCACTTTTGTTAAAAAGTAGGCTAGGCAGACCGCTTAGGTAGTCTTGGTTGCCAAGCGGTCCACCAAAGCAGTTTGGATGGGTCTAGTTGTTGTTGTGTAATTAGTGTTTCCTTATCAATTAAAACTTCATTTGTGATTTAAACTTATTTTGATTATTAAAAATATAGGTATCATATATAATCAAATTTTAGTCATTCTTAATTTTACTTTCTTTAGTTTAATATTACTTTAACGAAGATAAGCCTACCCACCAACCTATTGCCTACAAGACCATCTACCAACCTTTGTATGAGGGAATTGCACTAATAAATCCTATGATTGGCCATTGAAACATGTTCTTCAGGCATGCAAGCTAAACAAACATTGTAGAATGATGAAAGTGACAGGAACAGAGAAAATAAATTAAACCATTAGAAAAATCTCACCCGATCCACACCGTCTGGGAGTGGATCCACAACAAAAGTTGGGATCTCATCCATCAGACTATCAGGTTTCCCAGAGTGGAGCACCCTGGTGAACCCTCCCATCTCCGACCCCTCGCCGTCCTTCATCCTCTTGTACCAGTAGTACATAATCCGGCACTGCCACCTGCTATATGCCGCATCAGTCGCAGTGACCACAACGTGAAACAGTTGCCTCTGAACGCCCAATCGCCTAATCTTAGGCATCTCCGTGCCTAAATCGCCAATGGGAAGCCTGTTCACGGACTCTCGCTGCTGGTAATGGATGACCATCGTCACCAGATTATAGGTAGCGACGAAAAACCCAAACCCCAGGAGCAGCAGCAAGAACAATGGAGACGCCTTGCCGATGTTCCTCCTCCCAATCATCCTTATCAAAAACCGACCTTTCCTCGCCGCTGAGATCCAACTCACCGAATTCCAAATTCCCAAGCTTTAAAGATCAGCAGTCGCCCACGAACTCCATAAAAAACTTTTAAAACAAAACTACATTCCAACAGAAGGCAGCCAAGAAGAGGGGGCTAGATCAGCAGCACATAAAATAAATACAATGTGATTCAGAAACACACAAGCCAAGCAAATCATTGGCTTGAGAAGGATTAAGAACTCAAAAAAAGAAGGGGCGGAAAAGAAGCAATGACGAAGTTACCTGCGGACGGAGGTGGGCGGCCTGCGATGGGAAAGCACCAAGTAGTGGAGATTATGCTTGAAAATTACTTGCCACCGGAGGCATTTCGGGCGGAGAGAGAGAGAGACTCTGTGAGGCTTTTTTGGAAGCTAAGGAATCAAAGATCGATGAGTATTTGTAGACGGAGAGACACGGAGCACGCAGTGGCGACGTGAGGGAGAAGGATCGAAGAGGAACGAGCGAGGAGGTGCGCGACGTCGACAGGTTCAGGTCAGCGGGACGGAAAGAGGAATCACGGTGTGATGGGATTACCGTCGCCATACAGGATACAAAAATACTGGCCAATTACCTCGGAGGATGGAACCAGACGATGAAAAGAAATAAAAAAAACCCCCTCCGTACGCGTACGCCAAAAGAAACACCCGTCTTCTTTGCCCGCGAAGAGGGAAGTGGGGTCAGAAGATGTCCTCGGTAGTTTTTCACATCCCCCTGTGAATTTGTTGAAACTTTTTAAAAATATATACAAGAACAATACTAAAAAAAAGAATATCTTATTTTTATTTATTATCAAAATAGCAGCTTGTCTTATCTCATTTTAATATAATTTTATTTTAAAAAATATTTTTATTTGACATTGATAATAATACAATTATAAATCATAATTACTAGAATATAAGCATTTCGCATCAACACTATTATATTATATTCATCTATGGTGAATATTGATTAATCTGGATTAATATTATAAGGTAGATATAAATCATAGCTGATATTATAACAATTAAATAATTATACTTGTTAAATAATTATAATAACTATGTGATTGTAACGGCTATAACTGTGCAGTTATAACATTTACTATATATTTATTAGATTCCTTAATTACTATGTAGTATTGTTTTTGATAAAACAAACTGAATGGAACTGAGGTGCTGTTTGATAATAAATGAGAATGAGGTCTTCTTTGACTATTAAAATAAAAAGGATATAAAAAAAGTTCATGCTTTTAATTTTTTTTGTTCAAAACATCATATATCAGTCAGCATTTAAGGTAAGAATTCTTAATATTTATTTTAGGTAAAATATCACTTTTATAATAAAATAGTATTTTATTCAGGAAGGAAGGAAGGAGGATGACTACGTAAATTAAAAGAGAAGAAAGGGAGGTTAAAGCCTTAACATGTACGCTTTGAATATATAATTGACGGGGACTCCAAGAAAGAAAGGTAAAATTTATTTTTTATTTTTTATTTTTGGAGGCAAAATATTCTTCAACAATAAATTTTACGTGGAGTGCACTCCACCATCAAGGCTATACCTACGTGACTATATCTAAAAGGTTATTTTTCTATTTTTATTTCCTTTATTATTTCCTATTTCTGTAAGTTTTTAATTTAAAGGTTAATTAAGAAATCGAACTGATTTTTAAAATTTGACTACAAAAATTAATCAATTGATTAATTGAAAAGAGATTAATTGATTAATTAAAAGATTAATGTGAGACACGTTAATTAATTAGAATTAAGCAATGCATGCGGCACCTAATTATTATTGATAAAGTAATTAATATATGGATTAATTATCTAATGAGCGAGCAATAAAATTATTAACCAATTGAAGAATGCATGCGGCACATTAATTAATTGAAATTAAGTAATGTATGCGCGCGGCAGTGAATAATTATTAACTAATTGAGCAATTAATCGATAATTAATAAATTATTAATGCATGACTACTTAATTGATCTTCTGAACTTAGACAGATAATATTTTAAATATATCATCATTAATCAATAAAATTTTAGTAGGATCCTTGTCAAGCTTTGAACTTCACCTAGCTAGAAACCAAAGCATTATGGTTCTCAATAGAAGAAGCTTTAAAAAACAAGATACTTAGCCATCGAAACTTTCACCTTTTCCATATGACTTAAATCAAGACCAATCGAATCAAATGAATATGGGATTGCTTGATAATCAAATCAAATCGAATCGAATCCAATTTCTAAGCGCCATCATGTTCTTCCAATCACCTAAGTAAGAGTATTTTGTATTAGCTAGGAGTAGACTAAGCACCATCACATGAAGCAATATCTAATTCAAACTTAAAACTAAACTTGAGCTTAGTTGACTTTCTACAACCACTTAGATGATCAGAAGCATGTGACACTTATTGCCTGTCATTGGATAATATAAACAATAAGTATAAACTTGTTATGGAGCCTTGATATAGTTTAATTTCTCCTTGGCATCAACATATATATAAGAATTTAGTCACTAAAAAGACAATATATGAGTCATCTAGCTACTATATAATAGGAACATTATAGCTAAACTTCAAATTGATCGTTTGTGTGTAATAGTTGCAAAGTGCCTAGATTACAGGAAAGTTTGCTGCAATTCACATATCTAAATTTGGGTCATACCCTATCATGCATTTTTGTAATTTATGTATTTGTTGTTCTTAATATAGAACTGTACAAAGTCAATCTTTTTTCATGTTTCCCAAGTAACTTTTTGTCATGGTAAATGATCAGCTCTTAGCATTGAAAACAAAAGCAGATATCAATTTGAATCTTATTTGTATATATAATATAATGATTTTCTTATTTAGCAAAACATGAGTTTAAGTTTTCAAACTTAATATATTTGTAACAAAAATATTACAATATCTTTATGTTTCACTAATTGCTAGCAAGAGGAGAGAGGTATCTTGAAAATGATCCAACGATAGATAGTTTGCTAACCATAATAAGGACGACGATGGCTAAAGCGATAATTTGGTAGATTAAGTGTTGAAGTCGATTTGATGTCCAAACCTCACCCGGATCTTCAAGTAGAGGAAGATTGTATATGACATTTAGTATAGAAGCTTACCCAATATCTTCTTCGAATGTGACAAGTATAATGACAATTTGGTAGCGTGTCTAAATGTTCCTATCTGAGATCATGAGTCACCAATGGATTATTATGGATGTTGACAAATCTTTGAACGCCGAGAAGGGTCGATCACTAGCAGAGCTAGTGAAGCTAGAAAGAGAGAAGAAATGAGCAGAAAAATGTTAGAATGGAGGCTATGGGGTGCTCTGTCTCAGCTACTCTAACGCTGAAGTCAGTCTCCGGTAGGGGAGAAATAGAGAAGATGAACAATGCAGAGGAGTAGATGCGTAGAATTGTGAATGTGCATGTACCTTGGCCCGTGAGAGCGGGCTCCTTTTATGTAGTGTAGAAGGAGTAGGAAATCTTATCCGCGGTAAAGAAAGTGGCCCATTGCAGTATCGGAAGGTCCGATCACCCATGTCTCATATCGTAGAAGAATGCATGAAGTCACGCTATGCCATCCATACTGCCCCATGTGCCTTGATAAATAACATGCTTCTTGATTAGTTGGGATAATTGGACTAGAGGGTTTGGTATGTCAAGGGGCGTCGAATCGAAACGGAGGTAAGTCAGAGCATCCGACCAACAGGGTCGATCGGAGATAAGATGAGCGTTCGGTCAACGGGGTCGAGCGGAGAGGCACTGAGTGTTTGGTCATCAGAGCCGAGTTGGAGACGAGCTCAGCGTCCGGTCGGTAGGGTCGTGATGCAGGGACTATAAGAATCCTCCACGTGTACAAGGTCAATTGCCTTGCTGTTGCACAACATAAGCACGAATTTGTACATCTGTGTAAATACTTATAGCGATTTTGGGTTTCGGATCCCTTCTTTTTCTCCCTTTCTGACTTGCTGTTGCCGAGAGAAACTCGCCGTCGTGGAGAAGATCACCGTCTAGGAACCTTCTCCTTGTATCCACGAACCAAAACCCTAGCACCCTCTGCCTTTCTGCTCCGATCAGTGGATTATTTTCACCTCTGGATTGGATGTCGATTCCCTTTTGGACGCCATGCTTTATAGGAAGAAAAACATCGGTTTGTAACCGATGCTTTGATGATCCTTGCAACAAGCATTGAGGAAGATGATCGATTCATCTTCTCAACGCTAAACGTTGAGGAAGATGAACAATTCATCTTCTCAACGTCTAACACTATCAACTCCCCATTTGATTCTCTTCTCAAACCCTCTACTTAGGTTCTCTTTTCTTGTTTTTTTCCCCTCTATTTCTTTAATGTGTTTCATTTTTCCCCTCTGTTTCACTATTTTTTTTGATGAAGCCTTTTTTTTTAATAATTTTTAAAATCAA
>JBBPFP011063938.1:0-12660 GCA_037974795.1 Kaempferia galanga | reverse complement strand
ATTTTCAATTAGTCACGTGAGAAGATTTATAGCCAAATTGATTTTTGGTCACCGTGGTCTACTTCCTCAATTTTTTTTTTCTATTACTCTTTCCTAAAGTCTTATGGTATCACTCATTAGTTTAATACTCCTATAATTTGCACAATTTTGTACATCTCCCTTATTCTTATATAAGAGAACTAGAGTACTTACCCTCTATTGATCATGCGTTTTTTTTTCATTTTCCATATCATGTTAAATATTTTTGTAAATCATTCAATACCTTATTTTCCTAAGCATAGGCCGCCAACATGTCCGGTTGACATTTTATAATTAGAGCTAAAAACTGGTCCAGCTTACAGGGAGGGTCGAAGAGAAACGCAGGTGGTCTGAAGGTATTCATCAAGCAGTCGAGGCAAAAGAGGGTCTGAAAATCCAGGTACTCCAAAATTTTAAAACACTAAATAGAGACAAACATAATGTTGTAGCAAGTGATTCAGTTTTAAGCTGTATAACCGTTTGAGAATTTATTCTGGTTGTTGCAGGCTGATTCAGTTGTTGTTGCTCAGATAACATACCAATCACTCTTTAAGCTTTATCCTAAGCTTTCAGGGATGACTGGAACTGCTAAAACTGAAGTATGAGCCACATAATTCTAGCTATACACATAATCTATAACTCTCAACCTATACCATTGAGCACGAGCTCTGCTATTGACATCTGCAGGAGAAAGAGTTTTTGAAAATGTTTCAGATGCCAGTTATTGAAGTTCCTACAAATTTACCCAACATTCGATGTGATTTACCTATTCAAGCGTTTGCGGTAAGGATCTCAATTTAACAAATCCTTGTAAATGAACATCACTTGGTTATATGATTGTATGTCATTTCAGACTGCACGTGGGAAATGGGACTATGCGAGGGCAGAAGTTGAATCAATGTATCAATTGGGTCGCCCTGTATTAGTTGGAACAACTAGGTAAAATTTGGGAAGCAGTTAGTCTCTCAGCTACTTTATCTCAATTTCCATGCACTTGAAAGTAAATGCAAGACAACATGCGGTTATATTCTTAGCGCTGTTGAAATCATCCTGTCTGTATTAATGATATATATTTTTTCACTTTGACATGATGGTTCATATTCCACCCACCAAAATCAATCTCTTATTTCATCTTTTTTAATGACCTACCACTGAACATGTCTATCTCAATATTCTCATTTTAGTTGCAATTAGGGATTTGAATAAGAAGGTAATATGCATTTTATCTCCAAAAAAAAAGATCTCTTATGCCAATTTAATTTACAAACTGGTTAAGGCAAAATGGTGATAGATCCTGGTGTTATATAAGACTTAAACTAGAATGGTTTCATCTATTGATGATTGGTAGAACACTTTTTATAGCAGATAAGGTCTTCACCTTACTGCTATCTCATCCAACAATTCCTAATTTGAGTTAAATAATGAGTGATACCGATTACTTTTTTCTTAATAAATCCAAGTTTCCAATTATAATGTTTGTTTTGTCTTGTTGTATGATATTGACCCATAAGCTTCACCTAAGTATAAACTAACTTCTAGTCAACTTTGAAATTCAAAATAATATTTTATTTACCTTAATTAGTTTTTTACCTAAGCAACTAGCTTCACTTTTTTCTTTGTTTACCTAAGACTAAACTAACTAATTAGAATTTTTTAATAAACTGACCATTTTATTCTTGGATAAGTTCAATAACCATTGTTTATGAACATATTTTCTTATTGCAGTGTTGAGAATTCTGAATATCTATCCGATCTTCTTAAAGAACAAAATATTCCTCATAATGTTCTCAATGCGAGGCCAAAGGTTCCAACAGTTGTCTTGAATCTACCATAATCATTCTGACTAATTTCTTCATGTAAATTTCTAGGGAACATTTCTTTTATACTTGATCGTTCTATTTCTTCTCCAGTATGCTGCAAGGGAGGCAGAAATTGTTGCCCAAGCTGGTAGAAAGTATGCAATTACCATATCTACTAACATGGCAGGAAGAGGCACTGATATCATCCTTGGTGGTAATCCAAAGGTCTGTCATTTTATAAATTCAATATTTTTTTAACATGGATTGAGATGATCATCCATCCATGATATGTAGGGGAGATGGCTGTCTATTGACTCTAATTTTTGCAATTTTAATAATCATCAGATCATCTGCCACATAATTTTGCTCAAATATCAATTTGTGGATTAGCATATTCAAATCTCTGCACACCTTTCAATGATATTCTTTGCTTTTGTCTTTTCTTTTACCACCTCAAGATGCTAGCAAAAGAAATCGTAGAGGATAACTTGCTTCCTTTTATGTCACAAGAGACTCCTAGTGGCAAAACTGATATGGAGCAACTATCTAAACAGGTGCTGAGCCATGTTCCTTATGCAAATTATCTTTCTTTGATTCCGTTCCCTTTTTCTAAATAAGGTCTTAGATTTGTTAATATTTTTTATTCAATATGAAATAGAGTTTCTCAAAAGTAAGAATAGGACCCTCATCGTTGGCTTTGGTTGCAAAGGCTGCTGTTATCTGTAAGTATTTTCCTTTATAGTTTCACAGTCATGGAATGTGTACCATACTTGTCTTGCCAAGATAGAATTATAAGCTTCCTAATAGAAAGTATACATTTTGCTTTGGAATATTTGTAGCAAAGCATGTGTGCAAAAGCAAGGGGCGTGATTGGTCATATAAGGCGGCACAATCTATTATATCAGAGTCCATACAAATGGGCCAATCTCTTGGAATAGCAGAACTGGAAAAACAGTTAGCTGAAGATCCAACCATATATCCCCTTAATACTATGATAGGACTTGCTTATCTCACTGTTTTGAAGGATTGTGAAGCACATTGCTTTAATGAAGGACTTGAAGTGAAAATGCTGGGTGGGCTCCATGTGATTGGGACATCATTACACGAGTCTCGCCGAATAGATAATCAAGTAACTTGCTATTCTTGAAAATATGAAGAAGTCACCATAAATATAACTTTTTTATTCTGTTTTATACAATATGAGTTTTTTCAATATTCAGTGATTCTATTCCTGTGAATAAGGAGTTCTAATTAAAGAATTTTGCATATAATCAAATGTTTATTAAGACTGGAAACAAAGTAGCATCACCAACTCATATTTCTTTTAAAAAGCAATCTCAGGCATTTTTAGTTTAAGAATTTATAGAAGCCATCGTGGACCAAACTAACACTATTTTGGTCCCTACAAAAAGGTGTGGTCAAATAATTTCTTCTAGGTGAAAATGTTTGATGGTTAAATAGTTTCATATGGGTGGATGGGAGATGTCAACGTTTAAGGCACACTTTTATCTCAAGAACAATTTAAAGACCCGTATTTGTTTCTAGAAATTTTGCAAGGCCCTATTTGTTCAGTTGGAAGAAAAATTTCATTGAATACAAGAAAATAGAATCTTTAACAAGGTATAGTAGCTAGTTCAATCACACTTAATTTAACATTCCTCTCTAGTTGAAGCAAACTTAATTCTATTAGAATACTCTAAAAAACTAAGTTAAATTATGTCATTGATAAGTTTTTAGTAGGAATATAAGGAGTCATGACCACATCATGAATAACTAATAATCCATCCCCCGGGACAATAGTACGATGGTTAGGTCCTCCAACAATAACCAAGGGATCTAAGGTTCGAATCTTAGTTGCGGCACTTTGCAAGGGATTTTCCCTCCTATGAGAAGCGCCTAAGAATGCTGGTAGTCTGGATGGGTTCCCATTAGCGCTTCCCGATTGACCTTGGTGGTTCATGGGAAACTTTTGTAGGGCTAGACCGGTCACCTCCAGGATTAGCCTATTCGAAGAATTGGATACTTGGATTAAAAAAAAAACTAATAATCCACCTTCATATGTTTCATGCACTCCTAAAAGATAGGCTTACCAACAATGTAAATTAGCTGCCGAGAACGAAAAAAAGTCTATTGTTGTAAATAGGATCAAATCATTACATCTATACATGGATTAAGGTGTCAAGTTGTGTTGGTTTGCATGAACATCGAGATGCTTTAGCGCTAGTACTGGAGTGATGGTTTGTAGTGAAAACAAAGAGGGACAGATCAGGTAGAGAAGAGATACTAAGGGGGAGAAGACTACCTTAGAGAGAATGGGAGAAAACTACTTCAGAGAGAACGGGAGAAGACTACTTCAGAGAGAACGGGCGACGTGCATGACGAGCACGACGACTTATGAAGTGGTGAGCGATAGGCACGAGAGATAGGGGTGGGTGTGACGATAGGCAGCAAATGCAATGGGTCATGAGGGAGAGGAAAATAATTCTTAATTTTTAAAAAATATCACTATTTTAATTAAATACAATTGAACTAGATTATGCTATATAAAACTTTGATTCAATCTTAAACTGATCTAAAATAAATCCAACTCGAGTTCGATTTAAAACTACTTGATCATAATCACCATGTCTACTCAACGAGCTACACCTAAGTCTAAACTAATTTCTAGTCCACTTTGAAATTCAAAATAATATTTAATTTGCCGTAATTAGTTATTAAAAATTTTAAAAATAATTAAACACATACAAAATTTAGCCGATTCCACCTAGTGGAATAAGACTTGTTGTTGTTGTAAACATGTAAAAACTTTAAATGGGATAAAATTTGATATCTAAAATCAATGAAGGTTTTCTGTGTGTGCTAACTTTTGTGATGTTAAGAAAAACTGAGGGAGATCTTGTGTAAACAAGTGATTGGAAAATTATGATTTGGCGAGATCATTCCCATTGTCAAAGTTTCTCATGCTCTCTTTGGTATCTTCTCTCAGCTTTGGTACAAGCATCAAGGAACAATGAGGGTTTAACACAATGCCGTGATTAAATAAAAATTTATTTGATTAAGTTTAAAATGATATTTATTATTTTAAATTATATTATTGGAATATAATTGAAAATAAATTATGAAAGGAGTAGGTGTGTACTATTATATTGATTAACTTTTTTTTTTGAAAAATTTATCTAGTTTAATTTTAAGTGTAAACAATTTTCAAATTTGAATTTAATTTTATCAAAAAAAAACTTTAATCTAATTAAATAAATTTAATTACAAAATTTAAAATTTAATTTAAACCTAAAATATAATATTTGAGGATCTAAAAATTTTAGATCTCTTTATTTTTTTCCTTTAATATTTAAAATTACATGGAAAAATTAAAATGAGATTGGAACCAAGTCATAGAATTTTAAATTATTTCACTACAACAACAAGCCTTATCCCATTGGGTGAGGTCGGCTATGTTAATCATTTTACGTCATTAGGCGTTATCCCCTACTATATCATCATCTATACTTAAATAAATTTTATCTTATTTTATTGTTGCTAACCAAGTCTTTTTTGGTTTTTCTCATTTGATGTGTGTATTTGTTATAGTTTCACACGCTTAATAGAGCATTTATTAAATGCAACTCCAACTTTTTCTCTAATGCTTGCATTTCGTATTCTGTCCATCCTCGTATGTCCACACATCCACCTTGACATTCTCATCTTAGCAATTCTCTTCGCTCATGTGTTCGAGTTATAGCCAACATTCAACGTTATATAACATTGCAAGTCTAACCACCGTTTTATAAAACTTCCTTTTAAATTTTAAAGGTACTTTAAGATCATATATAACACTCGACGTCATCCTCCATTTCAACCATCTTGCTTGTATTCTATTTCACTACATTGAGGAATTTTCTTTAAGTTTTGTCAGACAAAATATAATAAACAAAGTGAGATTTTATCAAATGCTTATGAACAAATTTTAAATACAATACATAAACCTATTAAAAAAAAATCCTTAACAATGAACTTTTCGAGTCTTCAAATTTGAAATAGATCTAATATTGTAGATTTGAAAGTAAAGCATGTCTTAGATTAAAATTGAATATACTATCAGGTTAAATTATTATAAAATAGAAATTCATACTTTTCAAGTCACTAAAGTTGAACATTAAAATTGAATTGGTTGCAAACTTTTTATATTTTTATGAAGACAAATGACAACATTCAAGCCATTTTCCATTAAGTGGGTAGTTATATGGATCCTTCTATACCATTGGGATTGATCCTGCTATATTCTTATCTATATTTAAATGAGTTTTATTTCGATTTATTGTTATTAACCAAGTTTTCTTTGATCTTCCTCTTCCTCTTCCTCTTCCTCTATTGATGTGTGTATTTATGATTGTCTCATATTGCCTAATTGAGACATTTATTGGATACCTAAGTACTTATTTATTTCATCATAAATGTGTCTTGAATAGGCACAACTCTTGTTTCTTATTCTGCCGATCATCATATGTCCGCACATCCACCTTAACATTTTCATCTATTTGACTTTCATCTTTTGCTCATGTACTCGCTTCATAATCCAATATTCAGTTCCATATAACATAGCAACTTTAATCATCATTTTGTAAAATTCCTCTTTAATCTTTAGAGGTACCTTACAATCATAAAGAATGACTTCTATTTTAACTATCCTGCTTGTATCCTCCTATGTAAAACACGAATATCATTTTTATAAAGACTGATATGATTAACTTATTCAATAAATAAATAAAATATATAACTTATATTAAGTAAAATTAATCATATTATTAATAATTTAATTATTGAAAGCGTGCCTACATGACATGATATGGTATTTAAACTGTATTGTTCCCATCAGAATTAGAAAATCCGGCACAACTCAAACCTTCCATCTATATGTATATAATTAAGATTGTTGTACAATTGAAGTAAACCATTAATCTATATATATATATTCAGGATTATAAAACTAATTTTACTACTGTTAAACATGAGAAAAAAATAGTAGGGTTAATTGCTTCAGTTTCCCTCTCTTCTAATGCACCACATGCTTATGGGGTAAAGGGTGGCTAAGCCACATTTTACTTGATGAGTTTCTAGGACTACCAATGCGGGTATACTTTCATCCATAATTTTGCTTAAGTGAAATCACTAATGTGAACCACCATTGGAAAAGCAACTTTCATGCAGTGGTTGGAAATTTGAAGCATTTAGACTAGAATGTAATGCATAATTGAATTTTCTTTCTGTGAGTTTTTATTTTCCGTTTTAAATGCTACTAAATCTTGATATGAGTTTTGATGCACTTCTATATTGCATCAAACATATTGTTAGATTGAGCGTTGCTCAACCTTGGTTTTTAGTTGGGGCCTTAGTACCTAGAACAATGCAACTTGCAGTAATTAAAGAATCTAGGAGAAGTTTGGCTAGTGGAGTTGCCATTACTGATAGCAAGTACCTAAAGAGAGGAATTCATGGAAAACAAGACCTTCAAGGACGATAATGAGAGAATGACACTTGGAGAAAAGTGGTAATGTAGACTTGCTCACACTCCAATTCATTTCGTAGGCTCTCATATCATGTAACTTAGTGGTGAAACTCTACCTATATTTAGATTAATAATACACACATATATATATCACACATAGTAATATATATGTGTAGCTGAACCCACTTAGTGGGATAAGGCTGGGTTGTTATTGTATAGTAATATATGTGTGTGTAGAAAAGTCATATGTTAGTAATTAGTATATCATGGTATGAAAGTGAACTTTACAAGTACATGAATTATGAAGCATGATTTTTTTTTCACCAAGATTTAACAAAGAAAATACGAGAACTAGCCTCTGATCGGGTTAGTACTTCCTATCATTGTAGGACTAACATTAAATTTAAAATACACTCAAGATCTTCAATCTATTTGACCTTATGTTTTTATACATGTAATTGCATCTTCATCCTATCTACTTTGGTGCTTGTGTGTTTATTTATTTTATGTTTTAATTTTTTCCAGCTTCGTGGTAGAGCAGGGAGGCAAGGTGATCCTGGATCAACAAGGTTTATGGTTAGGTAATATCTTGTTTGAATGCTAATTGAGGCAAACACGACAATCATATATGGTGATGACAATCTCACTAAAACTAGATATCCACAATATCCCTTCTTCATAATCATTATTGAACAGAATAGATTATTGGAACATCAAGTTCATTGTATGAAAAAACACTTTTGGTGGCTGCACAAGTGAAAATGTAAGGGACCATTTTGCTTAGTGATTAAATAGTCCCTTAAAGCGGTTCTAAAAATGGGTTTGCCTAGGTATCCTAGTTAGTCTGCCTAGGCATCCTAGGTGGTCTTACTAAACATTCTGGACGATTTGCCTAAGGGATCTGCCTAGGAAGCTTAGGTGAGTTCAATAAGAAAACAGATTTATTTGTCTAATTGGTTTACTTTAATAACACCCTAACTATTTATCTCTATCATATCCCTTCTTCTTTCTGCTATATATTTACCTGTTTCCGCTATGCATTCTTGTCGTCATAATGTAAAATATGGCCAGGTTTATTATTATGATGTGTTTACTTATCTTTTATCATTATTTAGTTGTGGTTGCAATGTTGTTTGTTTGTTGACTAATACACTTTGTTAGTGATAATGTACACTATATATTATGTTATCTCATATATCTATTTGGACATTGTTGTAGATATATTTGAGTTTACCACATATGTTATAGGCATAGTGATCATAATGCACATTGCATCAATCTCTCACTATATTCGCTATATTTACAACTTTGGATCAACAATCATGTGTGAAATATTGAGATTAATACATCTAAAAACAATCAAAACAAAAAAATTAATTGAGTGCTTATATCTATATATATGTGCCAATTTTCTTTATTTAGTCTTCTATATTTTATGTTAATATTAATTTAATGACAACGGCCTAGGTGCACACCTAGCGTCTGGTTGCACACCTAGCATCTGGGTGCGATATGGTGAGCTGATGATCTATTGTTTGAAATCACCTTTTATATCCTTGATGAAGTTTGCAAATGTGCCTCTAAGATTTTATAAATTATAGAAGAAAAACGAAAACCCCAAAAATTTATTCTAATACAGAGGAAAACACACTACAAGAAAAACAAATAGAACTTTCCATTTAAACAGAGTAGAGAATGTTACAAGAGAGAATAAAATTTTGGTATTTACTCAGTTAAAAAAACTGAAGAAAGAAGATGTTACTGGACGAGAATCAGCAACACTTCAGCATTTCCATTTTGAAAAGAGAGATAGTGAGAAAATGCCAAGAGTAAGCTTCATCCTTTAAAAGAGAGCTAAAGGATGTGTTGTTGGGAAATAGAGGATAGAAATCAAACAACTCCTTTAAAAGAGAGTAGTGAAAGAGAAGATGTTCCAAGTGAAAGAGGTAGGGTGTACCTAGCCTTTCTTTAAACCTATAGCCAATATACAAACCAATGGATAAATAAAGTGGGTGTTGGTGATGCAATAAGGAGAAATATTTCTGCTTTGCTTGAGAGGGGATACAATTGCATGAAGGCTTCTGAATTGCCGAAGATAATAGTACAGGTTGACTATTATTGATGAATTAAATGATGGTAGGAGCAAGTTGTACATTGAATCATTCAAGCGAAAGTGGAGCTCTAATATGATATTCTCTGATCAAATGTAGCTAGTTGTAGGTGGCATTTCATGTAGCTTTCACTTTTGACCTTTGAGCTGTGGGTGTGGGTTCACAGTTGGACTTTCTTGAGCTCAGGAGGACCAAGGAGAAATCTTGGTATAAAGCATGGTTTGATAATTTGAGTTGTGCCAGACATCATGACCAAAATATTCGGGGATATGCAGGATCCTAGTTGATATTAATTCTAATGGACGTTAATTGCTCTCTTAACCTTATTATAGTTCTGATGCATTATAAGGTGATCTATTGTGTTAGAGCTCAAGGATATGTGTTGATCTGTATTGTCCACCTATGCTAGTGGTGATAATTGAAGCCTAACTCTTAGTGATGAACCAAGATATGTTAATAGACACATGGAGAATTATTTAATTTAGGGCTTGCAAAACTATAGGGTTTATCTCTTGAGGATGGTGTAAGAAGTGATGCTCCCATTCAAAACAGAATACTTCTTTTGTTATTAGCAAGGTGGTCCAGATGCCAGTAACAACTTTTAGTTTATTTCTCTAAAATGTTAGTGTAAATGATTTTTTAAATTGGAATAGACGTAAATGTAAAAGTAAATAAATGCCACAATTATATTAGCATGATACGGTGCGGTACTGAAACCGAACAATACTGTTTCAGTTAATGAAATCTCCAGCACGGGGAATGAGATGACAACAAACATTGTAATTGTCAGAAAATTCAGGCTTGTAGAAGACATCAGTAGCAGAAATATGGTCTAGAAGAGTCAGTTAACTGCCTTGTAGAAGACATTAGTAGCAGAGATGTAGCAGAAATACCATCTAGAAGAGTGAGTTGATTGGCCATGTTGGGAATGTGGCTAAGGTGACAACTCATGAAATCCTACTAAGCATTTTTGGGAGGATTGACAGAGGTGTCAGCTAATGAGTAAAGGTACTCAATGATAGGGGAGAGAGAGAGAGAGAGGGGGGGGGTGAGTAAACAAGTTGAGGCAATGCTGTCTGGCTACTACTTTTGCCGTTAGGGTCAATGATGCATTGAGACATGCTCTTTTGATTGGCATAAACCTATTATAAGAATAGTTGACAATCTAGAGCTGTTGAAATCAACAGAGAAACCTATTATAAGAATAGTTGGCAATCTAGAGCTGTTGAGATCAACAGAGCAATTCATTTAAAGTGAATGGTTGCTCCATATTTATAATCCCAGCATTCAATCTAATAGTTTAATAAGCAGTGATGGACTTCATTTTAACAAGGAGTTTTTTATATAATCAACAGTGCATCTTTTTCTTGGAAGATTATTCCTCATTATGTCTGTGAACTAAGTTTAATGCATTGATTGAATAGCTTACAGGATGAAATGTTCCAGAAGTTTAATTTTGATACAGAGTGGGCCGTGAAACTTATATCAAAAATAACAAACAATGAGGATATACCGATTGAAGGTCAAACTATTGTAAAACAGGTTTTCTCAGAAACCCTCTTTCTGCATTACCCTATTTGATACAAACAGCTTTCTCTATGCTCAATTTTTGTTTGCAAAACTGCACAGCTTTTGGCCCTTCAAATTAATGCAGAGAAGTACTTCTTTGGCATAAGAAAGAGCCTCGTGGAGTTTGATGAAGTTTTGGAGGTATCAATCTATACGCTTATAAAATTGTTGATGGCTTAAATATGGTTTTGTTCAAAGCATTTTGATCTTTTGATAAATTAGACATGCTAAAGTCTTCATTAATCAGCAGCAGTTTTGTTCTCTCTACATTGTACTGAGCTATAATATACTTTTAGCAATTGCAATTAATAGCATAGATTGCATTAAAATAGGATAGCCGATAACATCACTTTTATAGTGACCTATCTATATGTTTTTCCTTATCTTGCTTGCAATGGCTGTGATACCTGAATTTATGTTTGCTAGATCTGTATTAGTATTGGAAGTTTTTAACAATTTGGTTATCAGCCGCATCTAATAGGTCAGATAGAACTTGATAAATTTTTAAAAAATATATATATAAAAAGAAAAGAAAAATGAAACAACAAGATAATATAGAATGAATAAATAAAAGATATTAAGAAAACTCAAAAATCATGCATCTATTATATGCTGATTCTAAATTAATTTAATTCTTGATTAAATTTAATCTTGATTTCAAGTTAATTTAATTCAGATATAAAGTTGATTAAATTCAATATAATTTCAAATTAAGTTAATTCTATTTTAAAATTGATTAAATTGTTTAAAATTTAATTTTAATTTTAAATTAATTAAATCTGATTTTAAAATTTAAATAAATTTTTGTTAATTAAATCAATTTGACAAAGAGTTGCCGTTTGGTTTTGAGAGGTTCATGCATGGTAATGGGGAACGAGGCAGCAAGCCTTGTTGCTTGCTGGATCAGAGAAGGGGAAGGTGAAAAAATTAAGGGAGGCAGCAATCTGGGATTCATACAAGAGGACAATGAGCAGAAAGCAAGGAGTTCATGAACTCTACTATGTGCTCAACTATATTCCTCTAACATGCCCCACTGGTTGACAAGTTGGTACTTGCAAATGGTGTTGCTGCAATAGGTTATGGGGTCGATTCCCATATGTGAAATGCATCACGGGTCACCTAACCCATGCGAAGGGCCGTTGTGTTCGACAAAGCCCTCGTGATTCACCTCCCTTCTAGATAGGGGTGTAATCGAGCTGAGCCGAGCCGAACAGTAAGAGGCTTGAGTTCGGGCTCGGTTCGTTATCCCTAAGCTCGAGCTCGGCTCGAGTTCGATTCGAGCTTTAATTCTTAAGCTCGAGCTTAGCTTGTAATAAAATTAAATAGTTTGAGTTTGGCTAGAGCTCAGTTCGTAAAAGCTCATTTAAAAACTAAATGAGCTTAGTTCAAGCTCGTTTAAGATAATTAGCTATAATAATTAATATTATATTATTATATTTATTATTTATGTTATATTTAGTTTTATATATATGTGTGTGTCTATAATAAGATAAGCGAGCTTCTTAACGAACATGTTCGCGATCCTCTAAACGAACATGATCGTGAGCTTTACGAATCAAATACTGTTAAACTCGAGCTCGACTCGATAATATTTTCGAGTTCGAAATCAAGCTCGAGCTTGGCTTGTTAACTTAATCGAACTAACTTGAAAGAACTTTTT
>JBBPFP011063937.1:0-25107 GCA_037974795.1 Kaempferia galanga | reverse complement strand
TATTGTGTCCCTTTCGCAATCCCGACAGCAACCTTCTTTATTCGTCTCAGATCTTAGTGTGATCAAGCATTCGCACCTCTACGGTATCCACACGAATAAAGATTTGGAGAAAGAAAACCAAATTGTGGTGGTAGCTACAATGAAGGTTTCGACAAAAGAGGGAGAGGAAGAAGAAGGCTAAGGAAGAAAAGCAATTCACTTAATGAAAAAATGAATCCAAAACTCTCTTTGTATTCATCTAATCAAAAGCTTTAATTGATATTAATGTCCCATTAATTCAATATACGACTCTTTGTCTTTTTCCACATGATCAAGTTAAAATTGGCTATTCATCTTAAGTCAAAATTGGTCATTCATCTTCCATGATGAATTCAAGTTCATTATGAGTTTGATTCATCGTGATGAGTGTGACTAATGATATGGATCAATGAGTCTAACTCATTAAACCTATCTGAACTTCTTCATGTGACTCAATGAATCAAACTCACATCAATCCAAATTGATACAATGAGTTTAATTTAATGAGCCTAACTTGAGTCTAACTCAACATGGACAAATCCAAATTAGACTCGATGCATTAGCTCAATAGTTCATTGTATGAATCTAACAAATCTAATCAACTCATAATTGGCTCTTAGGGCTAATACTAACAGATTTTCCCCTCAATAGGTAGCCAAAATTTCTATGGTGCTAGGCTGGCCAGAATTAGTCGGGCCGAAGACTTGGATACCTGCTGCCAACTAAAAGGAAAAAAGAAAAAAAGGAAAAAAACGCATTCAACTAAATTTCTGCATCTCATCATCTATATCATGAATAATGTTGCCAAGTTGTTCTTGCTATTGGAACATCAGGCTTTATTTTGAATGCAATCTGCTTGAATGTTGAAATAGAACCACCGTGGAAGAAGCTGAGCAAAGAGCAACATCACATTTGGTGTATGACAGCACCAAAAGGCATTGTACTTCCCATAAAACTACGATATTGTTATTTGAATAATGTCTGTGTAAATAGAAAGAAAGCTCATGTATACCAAACATTTGCTCCCATCTAAACTTATCTTCCTTTCGTTTTTGTCTTCTTAGGGTTCTTTCTGATTTAATAGTGTCATTTTATATGTTTGGTTAATGTGTATGCCTAGTGTGTCCCCATAGTAGCTTTAGTTTAGGTATCAGATAGGCACACTAAGATTCACATCCATCCAATGTCTATGATCCATTTGCAACAAACACAATAGCTGGAAAATTTGTCTCTTTACCTTATAAATCCTTTGATTTATACAATTCTCAACTATTTCAGTGAAGGTGTATGTATCAGAAGAACATTGGCAGGCTCAAAAAAGGTAGTCGATCACCATCATCTAATTTTCTAACTATTTTCTTTTTATTTTTGGACTAAAGTATATGTAGATGAGCCTTATGTCATGAACACTACCGAGGTTAACTTGGCAATCATGAGTAGGCTGGAGTAAAGTTGCACTCTTCTTGTCCAATCAAATCATAGTTTTTCTCGTGTGTGCTGCTATTAGGTCTACCTCTTATGATTAGACTAGAATAACGTGGATAAAAGGTAGACAGTGTATGTTAAGTTGATCTTCAAACTCTAATTTAGAATTGATTTACCTTTGTAGCCCACTTCTAATTTCTTTTTTCGCTTTGTGTTGTATGTTAAAGTGTCACCTGAAAGATAAATGCTCGAAGCCACTTGTTTAAGAGTTCATGGCCTTTGAGAATACTCCTTGTGGCAGCTGAGCTCATCACTTGGGTTCTTAGTGTGACGGGTAACATTTCATCAACTACAATCCCTAACTAGTGCTTCTTACATTTCAATATCGACATGATAAGCCACATACGTGTTTTTTTTATGCGCTGTAGATATTTTTTTTTACTGTTCGACAGGATCGCTATTACGGGGAAACTGATATAGCAAAATTTCGTCGGAGAAGAAGGGAAAGAAGAATATTCGGTATAATGTTCATAGCAAATTTTAATTCAAGCTCTTTTGACAATGGCCATTTAAATTGAATCAAACTATTTTTCTATTGTATTTTTGAGAAATTGATCAAACTTAATTAGCATGGAGATTGAGATGAAATTGAAGAAAAATGGTGATCCATCCATCAAATATAAATCAAAGTTAATTGCTTTGGTCTTCACTTGCTTTTAGACTTTGAGTTCTTTAGTGTTGATGTTTGAGGTGGATCTATTCAAACTGTTCGTTGTGTTTGAAGCCTTTTGTATTAATAATAATAATATTAATCTTTTGTTTATTTTAGCTTTATCTCGACAAGTGGCAAAGCTCTAGTCCTCCTTTCAGAACTAGTGCACTCATGAATACCATTCATTGTTTCATTATTCAGATAATTATTGTTGGCCCCATTAACATTAAGTATGAACCACTTCATGGGTTGAGCACGAAATTAGACTTCTAACTCAAGTCATGTTAACCTCGAAGAGTTAAGTCTCTTTTCTTTGTGTGTGTGTGCGCACGCATGCGCATCTTAAGCAACTATGTCAATCCCTATAAATAGGGACCCCGAGAAGCTAAGTAGATGCACCAGATTCGACTCTCTTGGGCTTCTTCCCTTCTCTGTTCCTAACTCCAAAGGAAAGAGAGGAAGAGAGAAGCTCTTAGTGGATCGAAGATGTTGGTCATCACCATCGAAAACCCTGCTCTTACAGCAGCAGGCCTTCTAGGTGATGCACCTTCTTCTTCTTCTTCTTCCTCTTCCTCGATCGGTCGTAGAAGTAGATTGGATAATGTCAATTTTGAATCTCTTCGTGCAGGCAATTTTCTATCTGCAATGGTGGTGCTGGCCCCTGTGTCTACCTTCTATAGGATCTGCAAGAAGAAGTCGACTGAATCATTCCAATCAGTGCCTTATGTGGTCGGGCTATTCAGCGCGACGATGTGGGTCTACTATGGTCTCCTCACTTCAGATGTGCTGCTGCTCACCATCAACATTGCTGTTTGCTTCATCGAAGTCATCTACCTCTTCATCTTCCTTCTTTACGCTCCACCGAAGTCCCGGGTAACTAGTCTGGACAAATTGTTGTTCATAGCTCATGAACAGCTTGGTTTCGTTCGGCTAACGATTTCTCATTTCGTATTCAATTCAGATATATACGACGAAGCTGATAGCGTTGATCAATGTGGGGATCTTTGGTTGCCTAATTCTAGTAAGCAACCTCTTCATCAAGGAGAGCAAAAGAGCTCGTATTACGGGAGGGATATGTGCTTCGTTCGCAGTCAGTGTCTTCGGGGCTCCTCTTAGTATCATAGTAAGCAAACGATCGAACCGAAAAATCATTCACACAATTCTCCTCTAACTCACAAAATTCCCATCTACACTACTCGTTGAAACTCAACACTCTCTCATCTTGAAAACATCCGAAGCAAAACACTCGATAGATAGCACACGATAGCCGAAACCGAAAAAGTATTATTCCTTAACATGGTCTCATCCTTTTTTTCAGAGGCATGTAATAAGAACCAAAAGCGTGGAGTACATGCCGTTCTCTCTGTCCTTCTTCCTCACACTGTCCGCGATTGCATGGCTCGCCTATGGGGTCCTTCTCCGGGATCCATTTGTCGCGGTATGTATCAACCGAGCTGGTCTAAACTGATGAAAAATTCTGAACACTGACTCTCCTCATGTCGCGGCAGGTGCCAAATGTGTTTGGGTTCCTGTTGGGTATCACCCAAATCATCGTATACTTGATCTACATGAACTATAATAAGAAGGGTGATAGCGATGCAAAGATAGGGAGCCAGGAGCTCCCCGAGAAGAAGAGCAGCCCGGAAGGTGAGGCGTGTGAGCGTGCTCAAATGGCAGAAGTGTAGGACCGCGGAGGAAGAAGAAGAAAGTTCAAATGTCACCCAATTACCTTGATCATGAACTCTCTATAGTTCAACTTTTAATTTACAAATCAAATTTAGGGAATGATATTTACCTATCAGCTATGTGTTGTTGTTCTAATAACAGGCACTCTGTTGTTGCCTGATAGATTGGGGGGAGTATATAGGATATGTGCTATTTTATTATGTATTGGGGTGTTAGTCCATATGGTTATCAATCGAGTCTAATTTTTATCGCTTTTATCGCGGTGCATTTGGTTCGTCCTAATGGTTATTGATTAAAAAAACAAAAAAAAAATCAAAAGAGCGCCCTTTCCTATCTCCTCTATTTTTAAAAATTATCAAAACAACATCTTATCTATAATTTTCTACTTAAAATATCCTCTCCTTTGCGTTCTACCTTAATCATCACTAGTTGATTTATACAAAATAGCTTTAAGATTGCACAATTTTGACCTAAACTAGGTCAAAACAACTTCAAAGTGAAGCTACCTCGAAGTGGTTTTAACCAAAACTAGGTCAAAGAGGTGGAGCAATCCAATTTGGCGTATAAAAATTATAGACGAGAAAGTAATTATGACAAAATGAGGGGGTGCTTTTAAAATTTTGACAGAGGAAATTGAGGTCTTTAATTTGATAAAACTTAGATAAATCCAAAAATGGAAATTAAAATTTTCTATAATGCATATAATCGATACGGTCAAATCACCGTCCACTTAATTTCTTAGCAAGATCACGACCGTCCATCCCTTTTCCGGGCGCGGGAGACACGAATTTTAAAAATCCCTCCTCTCTTTCCGTCGGCTCTTCTTGTTGCACCGAGACAATCGCCTCAATTTCATACCCGCCCTCATGAATCTTTCTAATAGATCAGGGAGACGAGTATACTGTCGGGTGGCTGATAGATTGGTGGATAAATTTATTTCGGTACCACGAAAGGGAGCCCGCTAATCCAACCGGACTCGCCCACTCCTTGAGGATTCGCTGCAAGCGCATTTTCAGCCAAATCCGGTTTCTAAATTATCTACACCGTTTATTTTTGATTTGGGCGGTTTATATTAATTCTTCGGCGACTACGTTCCAACAATAACTGGAGGAGATCTTTCCGTTCTAATTAATCGCGCGCGAGGCACCATGTTGTGTGCGACCAATAATAATCCCTTTAAATATCCATTTATGGTTGCAATAAATGAAAAAAAAGAAATAGCCCTCGTGTTGGCTTCTCTCTCTCGCCCTTCCTCTCACAGTTGCTGCGTTCTCTTCGTTCTATCTCGTTGAGTCCGGATCGGTCCGATGGAGGCGGAGCAGCAGCGGCGGCAGCGAAGGAAGGGGCAGAAGCGGAAGCTGGAGGAGGATGGTAGCAACGGCGCCGTCGCCGCCGTCGCCGCCGACGCGTCTCCGTCGTCGATGGAGGTGGAGACGGAGGAGATCGGAGTCGAGGAGATCTGCTGCCATCGCTCGCACCAATCGCTCGCCCGCGAGGTCCGGGCCCAGGTGGAGGTCCTGGAGCGCGCTTTCTCATGGCGCCTCGTAGATCGAACCGATGCCAAGCGCGCTACCCACGTCCTCGCCGAGCTCGCTAAAAACGGTCTGACCAAAGCTCTTGTTCCCTTAGAACTTAGGTCTTTCGCGTGTAGGGTTTATGTTGGTTGTCGGTGAGTTTATTTTGAGTGGCGCTGACGGATCTGGGTGTTGATTTGTTGTGCAGAGGATGTTGTGAACGCGATCGTTGAAGGAGGGGCCGTGCCGGCGCTGGTGAAGCATCTGCAAGAGCCTCCGCCTCTGCTGGTCAGGGATGTCGGTTCGGGAGGAGGAGATCGCCCTTTTGAGCACGAGGTCGAGAAGGGGAGCGCGTTTGCTCTCGGTCTGCTTGCCGTCAAGGTATTGTAGTGCTGCTTTTTATCTGATTCCTGAAATGTTTGTGATTTTGGTTACTGTAGTTACTTAGAAACGGAATAAAGATCGATTTTTCAGGCATGGTAAAAAGAGAGATTAAGAGTTCAACATCAATTTCTTCAAGCAGAAGAGTGTTTGATAGAGAAGAGGAGAATGTGTTTGAACTGAAATAGAAAAAAAGTTCAACTAGTCTTTATTATTCAATTGATAAATAAAATTTGGGATGTAAAGGCTAAAGATACAACACCCCCCATATTTGTTGCACGAAGCAACAAAGTTTTAGTACAAATTCTCCATCCCAATTTGTCCAAAGTCATCTTTAAGATGTTTCTTTGAGTGTCATTTTATACAGGGAGAAGTGCTATGTTACTTGGTCTGATTACAGTGAATCAGTGATGATGTGTATATATTTTATTTTAACATAATATTCATATTTAGTCATGTGTTATTTTTGACTCTTTACATGATCTTCCTTACGGTGTGCTTTTTTATTTAACAGCCTGAACATCAGCAACTCATAGTTGATGCTGGTGCCTTGCCTCTGCTTGTAAATCTCTTAAAAAGGTATAAGAAAGGTTCCAACTGCCGAGCAGTTAATGGTGTTGTTAGGCGAGCAGCTGATGCAATTACTAATCTTGCTCATGAAAATAGCAATATCAAAACATATGTCAGGTTCTTGCAAACAAAACTGACCATCAATTTTCAAGGTTTACCCTATAGGACTTTCTGTTTATATTTGTCTTTGCTACCTTCCAGGTATGAAGGTGGGATTCCACCCCTTGTGCAACTGTTGGAATCTACAGATCTGAAAGTACAGAGAGCTGTTGCAGGTGCTTTGCGGACTTTGGCATTTAAGAATGACAGTAACAAAAATCAGGTAATTTATGTGTGTGTGTCTTCATTTTTGATGGTGAAATACCTTTTCTGTTATATAAACCTTTGTTTTGCTTTAAATCATTGTTGCAGATTGTGGAATGTAAGGCTCTTCCCACATTGATTCTTATGCTTCGCTCAGAAGATCCTGCCATCCATTATGAAGCGGTAATCTAACGCAGAGAAACTTATATTGCTTAATAACTTTAACATGGAGTGCTTGTTTGAATTACTGATTGGAGTGTCAGTTCATATGACATGTATTGGTCCTTGAGATAATATGCCATTTTGATACTTTAGATGTGTTGAGATGGACCTTGATGCTTCCTTATGCTGTCTCTTGAGGTTGTTGTTCCAATCTGCAGTGGGGAAGAAGTCTGTTATAGGAGTGACAAGGGAGTGAATTAAAATCCCTTTTTACCTCTCAGCTCATGATAGATGGTTGTGGATAATGCAAATTATAATTTAATTTCTAAGAGTTTTATATTCTAATTTTTTATTACAAGTTTTTATTTTATTTTTCATTTTTGTTTGAGTTGGAATCTTTCACCCTGATCCCTTCATATAATCATATCCTTTATTTTAAAATATTATTTTTAGAGTCTGATTTTGGTGTTGTATTAGTTGGTATTAGAGCTAAATTTTGATTCAATATTTAACACACTACTTTTTCCATGTGCTCTCTTTCCATTGTCAAGCCATCCCTTTCTTTTCTTGCTTATAGCATTTTGTGCGGGTCCTTTTGCCTTGTGCCCACCATCATTAGGAACTTTTCTTCCATCTCCAACAGGTAGTGCCACTTGAGTATTTCATTGTTCCCTAAAGGCTGTTTTCCTTGCTAAGGGAGAAGGCCGCAGCTTTGTCTTGCCAGAAACCATACCACAACATGCGACATAACCTTCTCTTCCTTTCATCACTTTCCCAGATGCAGCTTTTGTTGCCTGCTACTAAGCTTGTTACCAAGAACTCCTTTTTGTGGGTCTGACTTGACTGGGGACCATCTCTTACCAACTGGAAGGGTTGCCTTGTGTAATTCCATCTCCACCAAGGCCTCAATTCTTCTTATGAACAATGAACCCTGGGTTGGGGATGTGTAGAATCAAAATCTATTGACTCAGAACAATATACAACCAGTGAAACCTAGCCCCTTGATAATTATCTGAGGACTGCAGATTATTTTTATACTATCTCAGTTCCTACTGAAGCTTTAATTTGCATAGTTATCATTATATCCGTTGAGGCTTTCTAACAAGAATTATGTGAAATCTGGAGTTGAAATGCAAAATGCTACTGTTGTAGGCTGTAGAGAATATTTCTATTTTTGAATGAAACATATGAAGCAGTATTATTTTTATCTTGTATTTTTTAAATAAATATGCACAATAAGTTGAAGATACTAGTGGTCACTGTACTTGTTAAGATTAATACTATTTGTTTCTTTTTGTTCACCTGACCATATGATTACTTATGATATTTAGGTTGGCGTTATTGGAAATCTTGTTCATTCATCCCCTAACATAAAGAAGGAAGTTCTCGCTGAAGGAGCATTGCAACCAGTGATTGGCTTGTTAAGGTATTCTCTTCATCACATAATATGTTTTATCATGTATTGATTTTTTATGTAAACCTCAATTTCTCATTAGAGTTTGCCTAAATTTCAAATCTCTTATTGCCCCTCCCTCCTCTTTTACTGCTCTTTAAAGTGGAATATTTAGCTCAAAGCACTTGATTTGGCTTTCTTGATAGAAGTTTATCTATCTCATATTGGACATGATTAAATCTATCTGATTGTGCTGCTCAAAACTATAGAATATCGGCTTTCAATAATTTCAAGTAATTTTGTGCTTACTGGTCATCTTGGAGGCTTTGATCTGTTTGAATGTTGACCAATTTCTTAATTGATTTAAAATAACTTTCCATATGTGCATTGATTTTTTTACTGCTGAGTTTTGAACCAAATCTCAGTCTTAGGCAAGTTTTGAGGTTATTAGACATTTGTCACAACCTAAATCAAGCATTATTGTTTGCAGTTCATGCTGCACCGAGAGCCAAAGGGAAGCAGCATTGCTGTTGGGGCAATTTGCTTCTGCTGATTCTGAATGCAAGGTACCTTCTTGCTTGCAATCTTTTTCTTTGGTTGTCTATCCTGGTGGACAATGTTGTGATGCATTGGGTCAAGAATTCAATCTGTCTGAATGTTCTGCAATCGTTACTTTCCTGCAGGTGCACATTGTGCAAAGGGGTGCACTGAGACCTCTAATTGAGATGCTTCAGTCATTAGATTTTCAACTAAAGGAGATGTCTGCATTTGCTCTTGGAAGATTGGCACAGGTTTTTGTGATACTTCACCATTTAATCTCTTTACTTTTATGCGATAAGCGCAACACCTCTTAGATTTGTATATTTTTTGTATCCTTTGCTTTAATTGTGTGCTTTGATTATCATTGGTTTGCCATTAACTTGCTGTCTTTATGCACATCAGTGTAAAATGCATTTAAATATCTCAGAATGTTACTTGATACTTAAGACTGTTGTGCCACTTCTTCCATTGAAATTCTGATAGCGTACCTCCAAAGGGACATTTAGCAATCGATTAGCATTCATGTTTTCATGATACTGTGGTATGGAGTTTTGGAGTTGTATTTTTGTTGTTGATGGCCTTCTCATTTTATACTTTTGATATAACTACTTCATTTTTGCATCTACTAAATGGAGAATATAGGAACTGATATTAAATTGTAATGATTAATTATCTTAAGGTGATTTCAATATTGTAACTTATTACAGATATATGCCTTCTGTTGTTTGATAATTAAACTTGGTTCCTTTATGCTATTTTTTCTTTCTATTTATATATCATAGTTGAATTTGTTTCATGTCAATAAATACACAGTCAGGTTTGCTTAATCTGAAAGATCTTTGTTGCATGTAGGACTCACACAACCAAGCTGGTATTGTTTTCAATGGTGGTTTGGTGCCTCTGCTAAAACTTCTTGACTCAAAAAATGGATCTCTGCAGCATAATGCTGCATTTGCTCTTTATGGAATTGCAGAGAATGAGGTTTGTTCTGTGATTTGTATGTTTTATTTGTATTCATGCATTTATGGTCAAATTGAGCAGAATCTGATTGTCTCTTTTTCAGGATAATGTTGTTGACTTTGTCAAAGTAGGAGGTGTTCAGAGACTACAAGAAGGTGAATTCATTGTCCAGGTGTGTTTGTGTTCCATTGTACACAAGTTTGTTACTTTGTTTTGTTCAAAGTGGTCATAAGAGATGTAAACTGAGCTGCAGGCAACAAAAGATTGCATAGCAAAAACATTGAAAAGATTGGAGGAGAAAATCAATGGGCGAGTGAGTCTCTATTTGGTTTATTTCTTCGATCCTTTTATGTGTTGATGGACAATAATGTCCATATTCCAAGTAATAAATTTAGTCTATATTTCTTACCAACATGAGTTGCTGTGTTTTTTGCTTTCAGGTATTGAGGCATTTGCTATATTTGATGAGAGTTGGAGAGAAGTCTGACCAAAGACGTGTAGCACTGGCTCTTGCTCACCTATGCCCGCCTGAAGAACAAAGAAGAATTTTTATTGATAACAATGGTATTGATTTTGTTCAAATATGAGTATATTCATTTGCTTAAGACTTTTATTTTGTTTGTTCCCTGGTGGTGACTTTTGCATGCATCAAAATTGTATTTTCTTACCAGGGATGGATATTCTTCTTGAGTTAGTAGGGTCGACTAATTTAAAACAGCAGCACGATGGTTCGCTTGCTCTTTACAAAATGGCCAACAAAGCTAAGATGCTTTCTTCTGTGGATGCTGCTCCTCCCTCCCCTACCCCTCAGGTTTTCTACAATGACCTATATGTTTTTTCCCTCCAAAATATGGTAAAAAACAAACATAAGTGAGGCTCACATTGAGTTTCAAGTGTGACCATTTGCATATCGATTGTTTGAATCTCTCGGACAGTATTGTTTTAGGCTTTTCCGGAAACAGGACAAAAGATGGAGGCATGATTAGAGTAGATGTAAGCATGTGGAATTGATTACTGGGGTAGCTTTGCCATTGGTTATTGTTGTCTTCATAACTGATGTCCCTTGCGGTTTGCAGGGACATGGGGTGTGTCTATATCTTTTTCTCTGATGACATCAAACATTGTGAGAATTTATTCTCATTAATAATTACTTATGTTTGCTGAATAACTGAGCCTCATTTTGTAGGTTCAAATCTCGTGTTGTACCAATAGACACATGTGAGATGTACCGTTTAAACACTCTTGAGAGAAGTGTTGGGTTAGGACGGGCTGGGTTTTCCAGTGGTGTCTAATATGGGACTATATGAGTGATAGTGAGCTTACCATTGGGGCAGATGTGATACAAAATTGAAAGCACCAATATGTAATTATAACAGCCTGCCTGACATATATGTCAAACATCATGAGTTGTTAAAGATTATGTTAAATTTTTATAGATGCTTATATTCTTGTGATTTTGGGACGTTTACATTTATTATTATTATTATTATTGTTTCTATAATGCATGTTTTATCAACTGATCCTTTGTGCAGGTTTATCTTGGCGAGCAATATGTGAACAATTCCACATTGTCAGATGTTACTTTTCTTGTCGAAGGTTGTGGAATGCTCTTACTCATCTGATTTCTATTACAGTAACATGTACTTACAAATGATTAATAAAATTAAATAAATTTGAGTAATTATTTGCTGAAATTCCTGCGATCTGTTCTTCTAGGCAAATGCTTCTTTGCACACCGGATCGCTTTGCTTGCATCATCAGATGCATTTCGGGCAATGTTTGATGGCGGATATCGGGTAATGATTAAGGAAAAGCTAGTGTATGAATTTTCATTTTCCTTTACAATTTGATACTCGGAATCTGAACATGAGATGAGCAAATTCTTCTCTATTTCTAATTTAACAATTGTTTCTTAAATTATTCGTAGGAGAAGGATGCAAGAGACATTGAGATTCCCAACATAAGATGGGAGATTTTTGAATTAATGATGAGGTGAATGTTGTTCTTTCTGTTCTTCTTTCTCTAGTTTCCAGTTTTCTAATATTTCGCTCCTCGCCTGCAGGTTCATTTACACAGGATCAGTCGAGGTTACCAACATGGTGGCACAAGACCTCCTAAGAGCTGCTGATCAGTATCTTCTGGAGGGCCTCAAACGCCTGTGTGAATATAGCATTGCACAGGTGAACAAAATTACCTCCCATCGCGTTCTCAGCTTGCAATTATTCTTGTTTTGAATGTTTCGAACCTGTTATGCAGGATATTAACATCGACAACATCTCCAGCATGTACGAATTATCAGAGGCATTCAATGCAATGTCCTTGAGGCAAAATTGCATCTTGTTTATTTTGGAGCAATTCGATAAAATAGGCAGCATACCTGGGTACGTTCTACCCAACCTATGCCGCACTGGTTTTGTATTTCTCCAGCCTTAACAATTCTTGTTTGGAATCTGCAGGTATTGCCATCTCATCCAACGAATCATCCCCGACATCCGCAGCTACTTTGATAAAGCTTTGAAGCCTAATCCGAGCATCACTGAACCCTAACAATTCTTTCTTGGCGCAGTGTAGGGTAACTTGTGCTGATAGGGAGTGTACAGTTTGAGCCTATTTGCACCATTGTTTTTGTTCTTAGAGAGGGAGGGAGGGAGGAGGGAGGGAGGAGGGAACATGCTCTCTGCATCGTCTGTTTTTTGTTTGGTAGAAATGATTAGGATAGGGTTCCCAGCTAATTACGCCTCCTGCAATTTACAATCATCTGATCTAAAGATGTTCTAACTTGTATTTTTAAAATTATGGTGCCCTCTTATGAAATTCTTCTTTTATTCCTATTAGAATTTCGGTGCGTTGATTTTCGATTTTTTATTTTTTATTTTTAATTTGAAATTCTATGATTTAAAATTTGATTAATATAATTTTTTTTATTTTTTTAAAATTAATTTTTTAATTTTATAAATTTGTTAAATCAGTTAAATTAAGGCATTATCTATTTAGTTTTGCGTGGACCGCTCCGGATAACGACCGTCAACTAAAAAACCTGCAAAGTCAACTCTTTTTCATCTCCTTCGACTTGAAGCTTCGTCTCACAGCTCCTCTCGGTTGGCTCCGTGGGGAAGAGGGCCGTGAGATACGCCGTGGTGAGCTCCTCTCCTCTTCTGCCTTCCCTAATCCCATTTTGAACGATTTGTTCGTCATCGATCTGTATGGCTCTCAGATCGACGCATTCACCAGCACGCCGTTCAAAGGCAACCCTGCGGCCGTGTGTCTGCTGGACACTCCTGAGGACGCGGCGGCGGGAGACGAGTGGATGCGGTCGGTCGCCAGAGAGTTCAACGCCCCGGTCACCGCTTTCCTCTCTCGCGCCGTCGATGTGGGATCCGATCGCCCGACCAGTGGCGTTGCCGGTCCCCGATTCAATATCCGATGGTTCACTTCCGTCGTGGAGGTTAGTCTTTTTCCCTTTTTTTTTTAGTTCCTTTCTCTGTTTGCTGGTCAGAACCACAGCCTCGGAACACGGTACGCCCTCGTTCCAAGCAAAGATCGGCAGATGTCATAGAAGGTGTTTTGGATCTGATGATTGTGGATCGTAGCGGTTCATTTCACGGTGATGATTGCGTGTTACATCCCTCTTTAATGGACTTAATCTTAGACGCGATGGTGTCACATCACCTGCATCAATTAAGGTTAATTCCGGGCTATGAGTTGGACTTTCGTTTTGATTGAACGCTAAGGGGTGAAATTTGACAATGTAGTCTCACATGGTAGATTATGGGCTGATAAAGAAGCCTGTAAACTTGGATTAGCGACTTACTGTTAATTTGAGGGTGAACTTAGATGAGTTAACATGTTTATTCTCGTATTTAAGAGGTCTGTGACAATGCTCATTTTAGTAAATCTTCTCAAGCAACGGCTTACGTAACTTTTTTTTTTTTTTTGTAACTTAACGTGTGTTAACAATGCTTGATAGTGTCAATAACCCTTGTATAGTTGGTATGAGTTTTTCAGTTAATTTTTGGGGTTAATGACTCACTTTATAATTTTGAATGATAGAAAAATGGATTGTCAAAAATCTTTAACTCTATTCAATTCTTAAGAAATCATAAGATCAGAGTTACAGAAGTGTACCAAAATCCATAGTTTGTCGTCGCCTTTCGGGAATGATCTTCAATATGCAGACTTTCCTAATATCCAGAGAGTTTTGTCGATGGTAAACAAAACTTAATTGTCGTTCTATAAACTGGGACAATAACCCTTATTTATAGAAGCCTAAGTTTGCTTATTTTTAATTTGGCCCCTCAACAAATTAGAAATTGCACATGGTATCCACACTTTTATATGCATAACAATTAAGCCCTTATATCATATTCATTAATTCCAAATTCGATCACAACAATCTATGACTTATTTAATTGATGACATTAGACATTTTTATTACAACTATGACCCCAAAATTCTAATATTGAAAACTTAAGTTCTTTGTTTAAATCACCATGCTCTTCTTGTATGTTGTATTGGTATAATGATAATTATACCGGGTTGGGATTGACATAGTGGATGCCAAATTTAGTCCTCCTGCAGTGTCTCTGAGACCGACCGGTGGAAGGGTAGTGGGTAAGGAGATTTATTGATGGTTGACTGTGCAAGGAAAGTGCATGATAGTTTAATGCATGCTGTGGTGAAGAACAGTTTGAGATTTACTATGAAAATTGAAGGAGTCTCATGGTACCATTGATGCAGTGGATTTACAGACCTACGGTAGAGGCTTTTAGTATAGGATGGGGAGATGCTGAAGTCATGGAGATTGGATGTTGTAGTAGGGGGAATAATGCCTAAATTAGGTAATCAAGGAACGATTGAAAGCCATTGGAAGGATCCAGCAACATCAAGGGATCTTGGTGGTGCTCAAGATTGGTAAGAAAAGAAGGGACTAAGAGAAAGGAATGCTCTTAAGTTGAGGAAAAGAATGATTGGTGCAGAAGGAGAGGAGGCCGTGCCAATGATCACCCCTCAAACAAGGATCAAATAGATGAACTTAAAGTTTAGATGACTTTATCAATTTTGTGTGGAAAATATTGTTTTGGATAATGATGATTATATGGTCATAGCTCATAGAGTGATAACATAATGATAATAGAAATAAGCAAAAAATTACATATATGACAATTGCTAATGTAAAATATTTTCCTATAAAATATGAAAAGGAACAGAAGGCAATCAGGCAAGAACTGATGAAAATAGAATGTTAATAACTTTTCCTTTAACAGGTTCTAAGGGCACTGGTGATTGATAATCGAACTGCATTGGTTGTTTAATCAATTGATAATATCTTGTGATTCAAACAAAAAATTGTTACTTGTTATGAATAAGAGAAAATAACAATGAAATACTGTTTGGTTCCAAAAGGAAATTCTTTAGCCAACCTGCCACTGATGTGCCTCCTTTCTAATGGAGCTGTCTTAGGCTATTGTTTAGATCCACTTCCACTGATGTGTTGTTTACTCTTCAACTATAGGGTAAGTTTAAAAGTGTTCTATCATCAAATCGTTTACAAGTTTGAAAATTTTAGCCATATTTTGAGTTTTGATGCCTGTTAACCACTGGGAGAGACAATTGCCTTTCTTGATGGACTTATTCACAACATTAACTTAGTCTTCTATTTTGCAGGTAAACCTTTGTGGTCATGCAACTTTAGCAGCTGCACATTTTCTCTGGTCACTTGATCTAGTGAATGCTGAAGTAATTTATTTTTCAACAAAATCTAGATTACTGAAAGCTAGAAAAGCTGTTTCTTTGAATAATTCAGATACAACAAACGTTTCATTAGCCAAATCTGGGAAGTTCTTCATTGAGTTGGATTTTCCATTATTTCCAGTAGCAGAATGTGATACTTCCGAGAAACTATTGATTCCAGAGACTCTGAATGGTGCTTCTGTCATCAATGTTCTGAAATTTGGAGCTGATGAAGAACTCATTGTAGTCATCTTTTCTTCTCTCTTTAAAACGTCTAAATAACTAACATTCATTCTAAGAACTTGCAAAGTGTGCTTCGAAGTTTTAACTGCCTCTTTACCTCATGCTGCATTCAACTTATTGCCATTTTAGAAATTAACTTGGAAAAGAATGTTCATTGAACTCTTCTCAGGTCGAGCTTTCTTCACCAAAGGAAATTCTCAATTTGCAACCAAACTTTGAAGAGATTCAAAAGTGTGCTGGTGGTTCCCTTGTTGTAACAGCACCTGCTCCTGCCGGTTCTGAATTCGATTTCTTTACTCGCTACTTCTGCCCAAAGTTTGGAGTCAATGAGGTATATTCTATACGCTTACTATGCGTATCAATAACATATGACTAATTGAGCTTGTTTCTCTTTACAAAGCCACAAGTACACATGTATTTGTTGCCTTTTCTCGCATAAAGTTTCAGAGAGTTAGAAGATACTTGACACTCTTTAGTTGAAAACTAAAGCCCACCAATTGTAGAAAACTGAGCCTTGAAACAGAAAGTCGACCAATTGTAGTCTTGAGTTTCATTTGAATGAATCCATGATAATTTAGGAAAAATCTCTACCGGTATCGGTCTTTCACACGTAAATGATCTATCACAGGATCATGTTTGTGGAAGTGTGCACTGTGCTTTAGCACCATACTGGAGTAAAAAGCTGGGGAAGAACAGCCTTGTTGCTTACATGGTATCATTCCTCTTTCTTTAAACCAAAAATTATATTCACACCATTTTATTCACTAATTCGATGTAGGCTTCTCCAAGAAGTGGGAGACTTGACCTTGAATTGATCGTCGAGACGCGTAGAGTATGCATTCGGGGAGAAGCTGTGACCGTGATGACGGGGACTTTATTAGTCTAATACCCTATGAGAAGACTAAGAGGTGAAGCTTCATCTTTTTCTTACTGTGTTTGTGTGGTTTCATTCCTTCGAGCAACATAACCTCCTGTTTACAAGATAATTAAGATTATGAAGTCAATTCAACTCTTTTTAAGTTGCTTGTTTTACTTAATGAGAATGAGGATAAAAATTTAATATCTGATGGAGATGAACATGCATAAGGATAAAAGATATAGAATCCCCCTTATTGCCAGGTTAGGGCTGTGGACTGTGTTGGACTCGACGCATTGAGTTTTGGCTCAAATCGTGTTGACCAATATGAAATAATTTTATTTTAGTTTTTGAATTTTTAGTAAGAAGGGTGATTTCATACTTTATTAAATATTAAAGAAATAATAATAATAATAATATGTTGATATTAGAGTAATTCTTTATTTTTTTCAAAGTCTTCAATACTTTTAATATAATTATTTTACCCTCTATATTTTATAACTATTATCAAATTGGGGAAGGTAAAATATCAGTAAATCCTAATTAAGTATAGGGGTTAAATTGCTAATAATAATAATAAAGACGTATGGGCATTTTTAAAAACGGTAAAGAGTATGGGGGTAAATTGGAATATTTCTCAAAATAGTAAAAAAGGAAGTATCGCGAATTGCTTGACCAGTAGATGAGCTCGTGATCCCTAAAGTATCGAGGCAAAGAGAGAGAGAGAGGTTTGATCGATCGATCGATCGCGAGCATGTGGTGTGCGTCTTGTGTTACCTCCTGCTGCGCCAGCTGCACCTGCGGCCTCTGCACCTCCGTCGCCGGCGGCATCTCCCGCCGCTCCGCCCGCCTCGCCTATTGCGGCCTCTTCGCCCTCTCCCTCATCCTCTCCTGGATTCTCCGCGAGGTTGCGGCGCCTCTTCTCGAGAAGATTCCATGTATGTCTCCAAAAAAAAAAAAAAAAGCTCTTGATTGTTATTTTTGTGATTGCTCGGACGATAAAACTGGCTGGTTCGCTCTTGTTCGTTTTGATCAATTTTTTCTTAGATGCAAATCTGATAGGATTGCTCATTCATGTTGCGAGGCGTGAATCCGCGGTTTGTAGGGCAATAGTGGTGTTACTCCGTTTGGGATTGGTTGGCTTGTGGGCACATTGACTTGATGTTATTCACTTTCGGGGGCGATACTGCCATACGCCCAGTAAATGACTCTAAGAGCATGAAAGGAAGCTTCTCAAAAATTGCACGTTATGAATAGAGATCAGAGACATTGCCAGTGGTAGCTGTTGAAATCTTAGTTATGTCGTAGTGTTTTTTTTAACCTTCCTCCAAGAAGGTTATAAGGATAATGCAATAGTGCTATGCTGAGATATGTCCTTAATTGTGGAAGATTCAGATTCTCAGTGCTGTCAATTAGATTATACTTTTCCTTGATATTTACCTTTCTATTTAATCACAAAATGAATTTTGCACTTTCTAGTGTTTATTTAGTTATGTTTGGAGCAGTGTGAACTTTTGCCTCAAAGCCTATTACCTAATTCAGTGAGAAGGTCAGCTGATGTGAATGAAGTTAAAGGTCTATTTATTTTCTTTAGTTATTCGGTTAAACCAATTGATTTGAAAGTATCTAGAGAAAACTACAAGCTTGTTCATTGTAGCAGTAGATCAAGAGCAAATGAATGGTAATTGGTAATGGTTATTCTGTGTATTTCTTTGTTGTTGTTTTTTTTGTCTGATGAGTTACTGCAATGTTATTTTGTTTCAGGTATGAGAGTCTTTATGATTTCCTTAGTCCTTTCCTAGTAAAGGCTGGAAGATTAGGAGGCTTTAAGCTGAAGATGTCATATATAAATCTAGGGACACTATTTGCTGATGAAGTACCACTATCTATAATGCAAATCTTATCCCTAGGATTAAATTATTGAGATCTGATGTGCTTGTTTTGATAGAAATAAAGTTCCTAGCAATAGGCAGTTCAAATCTGCAGGAATGTTGCTGCCATTTTATCTCAAATGCCACTATAAGAAAGAGATAAAGAGCAAGATAGATAAATTGGATAACTACTTTTTCATTAGTTACCCAGCCAACTGAGTTGTATGTTTGGAGAGCTGAGTTAATTGTTTTCTAATTTATTTTTCCCTACTAGTTATTGATATCATTTAAGAACATTTCAATCTTTTCTGTATTTTTTTAGTTGCCTAGTTTATCTTAGTAGACCATGTACAATAATTTGTTTTTTTTTTTTTTGGATAAGATACAACAAAATTAGATGCCTTTAACTGTTTCTTTTTGTCCAGGGATAAATACTTTCACCGATGCTCCATCAAAAGAATGGTTTCAGACCAATGCTGTCCTTCGTGTCAGTCTTGGAAATTTCTTGTTTTTCACAGTATTTGCTCTTTTGATGATTGGTGTCAAGGACCAGAATGATAGACGGGATTCATGGCACCATGGTGGATGGATAGCAAAAATAATTGTGTGGATAGTGCTCATTGTTCTTATGTTTTTCCTTCCCAACATAGTCATTACAATCTACGGTAAGCTGATTTGGTTGCTAAAACTTTTTTCCCCACTTAGAAATTCCTGTCACTTGTTGAAATAAAAAATTGAGCTTCTTTATGAAATTATGGATTAGCAAGGCATTAAAAGATTCTTCTTTCCTTTGTTGGCCACCCTTTTTATTTTTGAACTTTTATGATATGTGTAAATTTCATTGTTGTTCATTTCGGCCAAATTTTAAAATCCTACTATTCTATTATGTTCCATGTAAACACAACATAAAAGTAAAATCTTGGAATTGAAAAATCAAATTAAAACTTTCCTGAGTTAATAAATTATTGTGAAGTTTATGTTAATCTAAAACATTCCTTTGGATTTTCATAACTGGTACCTACTTGATGACCATGCTCTGTTTATGATATTGTGAGATGTAACATGATGCCATTAACAATTTATGTTACCAGTTCTATTAGCCAGTAACAATTACTAATTTATTCTTTGATAGTTTATTTTTTTATTTGGAAGTAAATTTGGTTCAGGAAGTAACTTCCTTTGATATTCTTTTTTTTTTAAAAAAATATTTCTTCTACAGAAACATTATCCAAATTTGGTTCTGGATTTTTCCTTCTGGTTCAAGTGGTTATACTTCTTGATTTCACACACTCATGGAATGATTCCTGGGTTGAAAAAGATGAGCAGAGATGGTAAGTTTGTAGCATCTACTATTCTCAAATTTTCGGAATTAAAAATCTAACATCGTGTTGATTTTTCATTGTTCTAAATCGACTCTCCAGGTACGTGGCTTTACTGTCTGTAACAGCAGTATGCTACCTTGCAGCTTATGTACTCTCAGGATTGCTTTTCTTCTGGTTCAACCCCTCCGGTCATGATTGTGGTCTCAATATTTTCTTTATCGTCATGACAATGATACTTGGTTTCGTCTTCGCCATTGTTGCTCTTCATCCTCAGGTATGTTGTATCGTAAACAACCTAATTAGTTTAAATCCAGGGAACCATGGGTTTAAGGAACCTCTTCATTCTCCCATGTATATTTAGAATTCCATGATATTATTTTTGATTCGAACTTAACTCCACATTCTTAGGTGAACGGGAGTCTGTTGCCTGCGGCTGTAATCTCGGTTTATTGCGCATATGTATGCTTCACCGGCCTCTCAAGTGAGCCGAGGAATTATGCATGCAACGGTCTCCATAATCATGTTAAACAAGTTTCGACTGGTACGCTTGTACTTGGAATGCTCACCACAGTTCTCTCTGTTGTCTACTCCGCGGTTAGGGCTGGATCATCTACTACATTTCTGTCACCTCCATCCTCTCCCAGATCAGGTATATCGCGATTAATAGCCATGACCATGTACTACATCGTCTTCCGAGCTAAATGAAACATCATCGTTAACACATTGTCATCGTCTTCGTGCGCTTTATCTATTTGGGATCTCTATACTATGTTTTAGGTTCGAGAATTCCACTGCTCGGAGGAGGGGATGCTGATGCCGAAACAGGAAAACAAGAGAAGAAAGACACCGAAGCGCGACCAGTTAGCTACTCGTACACGTTCTTCCACCTTATCTTTGCCCTGGCCAGTATGTACTCAGCCATGCTTCTCACTGGATGGTCCAGCTCAACTTCCGACAGCTCGGAGCTGATCGACATAGGTTGGACGTCAGTGTGGGTTCGGATCTGCACCGAGTGGGCCACAGCTGTTCTATATATCTGGACTTTAGTTGCTCCTTTGGTCATGCCTGACCGTGAATTCTACTAGTCAACTTGCCCCGAACTTGATTTTAGTGATACTGTGCTATTCGCATGTAAATAGCAATATGGGTAATGAACAGCAGCAGAAGTTGGAACACATTAAACTACTTTCGTCTATCGTTGTGAAACTATTTGCTATTTTGAGATTGTCCGGACTCTTGCCGCATTGTAAATTATCGGTTCGCCAAAAAGTAGAATTCTTCAGCTATTTTCATCCTCACATTTACAGTTGCATTCTTGATGTCTTCCGGACGAAAAATCTTAACAACTAATCTAACCTCTTTCACACAGACAAGTTCGGTTTCGGTCTAAATAAATTACCAAAAGTTTGCACATGAACACGAGCCTTGTCAAAAGTGGTGAAATCGCTGTCGGTCTCTCATGATGATTTCGCGCTGGAAAGCTTGAGAGATGATCTTCGCTGCAGCATGGCAGTCGCTGCATATCCGCAGGTTCTTTGTTATTATTATCGACATCGGTGGAAGTGTGTCGATGAGACCAAAGGCAATGGCAAGCTTCTCGCTGTGCCGATAAACTGAGGTTTCCTTCTCTTCTTCTCTATGTCGTAAGTAACATCCGCGGTGTCGAGCCGATACCCCTCAATTTTCAATCTCGACGCCATCTCGTCCAGCATTCTGTTGATTGTCCCAATCTGAGGATGGTTTCTGTCACTTGCTAAGAATTCATGAACCACACCGTTGGATTCGATCATGCTGCAGCCGGGTATCTTCGTGACCCCTCGTTCTTTCATCGTGCCTCTAAGCTTCATGACGTCGTCCCATCGCCCTTTCGACGCGTATATGTTCGCCAACAACACGTGGAACCCGTCATGCTGGGGTTCAAGCTGAATGAGCCTTTTCCCGATCCGTTCTCCTACCTCGATGGCACCATGCTTCCTGCAAGCGCCTAGAAGCGCACCCCACGTAGCTACATCAGGGGTCATGGGCATGCTTTCCACAAGTCCTTCGGCCTCTTTAAGCAAACCGGCACGGCCGAAAAGATCAACCATACAACCGTAGTGTTTAACATTTGGCATAATCCCGTACGTCTCCTGCATAGAGCGGAAATGTTTGCGGCCCTCTTCCACTAGACCGGCATGTCGACAAGCACTGAGAACTCCCACAAAAGTTACTTCATTCGGGATCACTTTGCACTTCTCCATGTCTGCAAACTTCTCCAGCGATTCCTTAACGAGCCCATTCATTGCCAATCCCGCTATCACAGCGTTCCATGTCGTGATGCCTCTATCTTTCAACGCATCGAAGACCTCGAGTGCGGTCCCTATCGAGCCGCATTTCATGTACATATCGATCAAGGTTGTCCCGAGGAAGATGTTTATGTGAAAGTCATTCTTCTTGATGTACGCATGAACCCATTTGCCTTGTTCTAGAGCAGAGAGGTGGGCACAGGCTGAAACGACACTCACCAAAGCAGTCTCGTTCGGCATGATGGGCACAATCAGCATCTGGCCAAACAGCTCTAGTGCCTCCGTGAACCGATCGTGCTGAGCGCAACCTGCGATCATGGTACCCCATGTAACTACATCCTTCACAGGTGCAGCATCAAATAGCATTCTCGCCTCGAACAAAAGCCCACATTTCGAGTAGCCAAGTATCATAGAATTCCAAGATATTTGGTCTAGTAGACTACAACAATCGAACAATCTCCGAGCTGCGACTATGTCACCGTGATTCGAGTACAAGTGGATCAATGCATTTTGCAGATTAACATACGAGTCGAGCCCATCTTCAATAACCATCGCATGAATGGCCTCCCCTATTTTCATCACCTCTAACTTGTTGCAAGCAGATATAGAACTAACCATGACAACCTCATCCAATGGAACTGGCTCTCTCTTCATTCTGCAGAACATCTCCAATGCCTCGGCAAACAATTCATTTTGCTCATAACAAGAAATCATAGCGGTCCACGAAACGACGTCCCTGACATCCATTCCATCGAAGAGCTTGCGGGCATCACTGACACAATTACTCCTGCCAAACAAGGCGATCATGGAGTTTGTAGCAATGAGGTTCTGCTCTGGCATCTGCTCATACACTCGCACTGCTTCCGCGACATTCCCAGCCTGAACATGTGCTGCAAGAATTGAATTCCAAGAAACCGAATCCAGAACGGGACTTCTATCGAACAGAAGCTGCGCATCGTTCAAATTCCCGCACACAGAGTACATGTTTATCAGAGTGTTCAAGGCATAGACATCAGTCTCAAAACCGAATTTTATGACATGGGAATGGATCTGCATCCCTTCGAGTTCTGAAGACCTAATACCGGCGGCACCGATGAGTATCGGATGGGTGTAATTGTCAGGCACCATGTTCCTTCCGAGCATCAAACCATACAAAGGCAGGCAGAACTGTGGGGAATGACGCTGGACGTATCCCCGCATGAGGGTGTTCCAAGCAAATGCATTAGGGGTGTCGATCTGTAGCAGGAACTGGTAGGAGTAGTCGAGATCGAAGAGCGGAGAGGCAACAGCAAAGGAAAGGAGGCGGCTGGCGGCGAAAGTGTCCTTTGCGAAGCCAGTGGTAACCATTTGGGCGTGGATCTGTAGGAATTCCTTTGGTCTTCGGCATTTTTGAAGTGAAGATTCGAGGATGGAGAGGGTAATGGTGCTCCTTGCAGATTGCCCTGCATCTCGAGTAAAAATTTCGAGAGATCGGAAGAGAGATCTGCTCACCGTGTTCATAGACCAGAGTAAATGTCAATGATTGTTGGAGCAAAAAATCGTCTTCATTTCTTACACCGAATCTCAAGATGGCGATGCTGAAGAATTCGGCACTGCAAATCAAATTTGAAAGAATGAATGGCTGCAAGATGAACAAATAAGTTGAGTTCGTCGTTGATCTTAAAACCTGGTCGCGTCGATCGGAATATCCCAATAGAAGAGGCGAGTGCCCTAGCTTGTGGGCGGCTCCTTCCGTCGTCCTAGAGATGGGATCGCGCACGTCCGGGAGTAGCTCACCTCCGAAAGCAAGACGATAAATCGATTAGGTCGTCGATAGGAACAAGAGTGCAGTGGAGCGCCGACCGTGATTGCCGCCGCCGGCGACGAGCGCGAGGTTGGGAAGAAGCGGATGGATGCGGAAGAAACAGGGGAAGGGAAGTATGAGAAGTAGGGATTAATCTCGAAAGGACAAGTATACCCTTTCATATAAAAATAGGTTAAATTAACAAAATAGGTTTAATGATTTTTTTTTTTTTAAAAAAAGCGTCTAATTCTTATTATCAGAATATATTTTCAGTTTAATTTGATAATAACTTATTTATGTTAACAAATATAAAAATAAATGAACTTGAGTCGAATTTAAATTTGTTTATAGTAATTGTATTTCTTTTTTCATAAATCATCCTTTCCATCTCCTTAGCTATGAGCATTTTTGGATTGGTTCAGTTTCATATTGGATTTGGATGGACCCAGATGGATCGAAATTTAAGATTTTTTGAATTGAATTTGGGTTCAGTTTCATATTGGATTTGATTAAATATTATGATAAGAATAAAAAATTATAAAAAAAATAATAATAATAAAAGGTTTTTTTGATTAGGTGGATTGATTTGGGATTTTTTGAATTGAATTTGGGTTCTAATTGAATTTGGATTGAGTTTTTTTTTTAACCAATCTTTAATCCGATCCAAATCTATTCCATCTGAGTAGAGTTTAAATGAGATGAATATTCTAAAAAAACAAGCTCAGTAAACGAATAAAAAAAATCATCTATCTTCTAGTCGAACAAATTTTAAACACCTAAATTATCAAAAGTAAATCCATCTCACAAAAAAAAATAATAATAATAATAAAAAATCTATTTTTAGCCTCGACGGTATATCCAAATTGGAACTAGATGATAGTTATTTTATTAAAAAAAAATCCATTTGAATTCATTCTCTTAGAATTAAATGCTTTCCCATTCTAGGAGATCACTCGATACCTACTTTACCACTCCTCACCTTGCTATGGAGTTATAATGGACGCTCGAGGTGAGCAAAATCACCTTCACATCAATTATGATCCTTTTAACCTAAGAAACAAAGAATTCTTTCACAATCATTTTATTCTACACTCATCAATTCAAATAAAAAGAGCAAGTGACCTAAACCAACCCTACAAATAGAGTTCAAAATCAAGTCAATGATTCAAATAAGGCCACAGGTTTTTACATCGGTAGGCATTGAGTTAATTCAGTAATAAATTAATTAAATTAATCAAAAACCAAGTTAATATGAACTAACCAAATTGAATTTTTATACCAAATTAATACCGAATTAACTAAGTTAATATTAAATTTATTTTTTAAAAAACAAAAAAATTTATACAAAATTAA
>JBBPFP011063829.1:0-12662 GCA_037974795.1 Kaempferia galanga | reverse complement strand
TTGAAACGAGAAATTAAGAAGGGAAAATTATATTAGCTTTTGTGATAGAAAAGCCATTCGACCAGATGATATTTCGATAGAGTATGAAAGTGCATAGGGAAATAATGTATTTGAATGACTACAAATTATTTAATATGATATTGAAAATGAAAAAAATACTTGATTAATGGAGGGTTAAACTCTAGTTCCCTTATATAAGAATAAGGGAGATGTTCAAAATTTTGTTAACTATAGGGGCATTAAACTAATGAGTCATACAAACTTTTGGAAAAGATAATAGAATAAAGATTAAGCAAGGAGACCATGGTGACCGAATATCAATTTGAGTTCACGTCTTAAAGGTATTCAGTAGCCAATATCTTCTTAAGCAAGGAGACCACGGTGACAATAAAAGCTATATATCTTCTTAAACAACTAATTGAAAAATATCAGTAGTACACATGGTATTCATTGACTTAGAAAAGCGTATGACAGAGTTTCAAAAGGAATTATATAGAGAATTCTAGAAAAGAGATGTGTTTGCATAACATATATTGAACTAATTAAGGATATGTATGAGTATGTAACGACTAGAGTAAAGACTTCAGGTGGAGTAATTGAAACATTTCTAATAAAAATAGGGTTACATCAAGGATTAACTCTAAGTCTCTATCTTTTTACAATAATTATGGATGAAGTCACTACACACATTCAAGACATAGCGTCCTTGCCGTACCACCACTCTTCTCCGGCAAGGACTTTGACTACTGATTGTGGCTTTTGTGCCTCGCCACAACCTCGAAGCTAATTTTTGAAATGTGCACTATGTTAAGTAACTGTTAAAATCTAACTCAAATGGTAATCAATCCTTAGTATTCAAATTCAATTAATAAAGATAAAAATTAATAACTATCTCACAAAGGTCCTTGTTTGAAAACTTAGAAAAGGGTAGGGTGAGATGAATTTTAAGACTAATTTAAACTTAGCTTAATCAATTTAGAATCTAACTTAATTTTATTGAAATGGTTAATCAAACTAAATTAATTTAATTAAAACTTAGTGAACACCTACTTAATTAATCGAATTATATTTTTAGGAACTTGAATTTTTTTAAACATGTTTTGAAATTTTGGATTTAAAATGTCCCTATTTTTACCTTGGCAAATTTTCAAATGCATGTTTTTTTATTAGAACAGTGTTTCAAAATTTGCCTACCATATGTTTTCAAAAATGCCTAGGTTAAAATGTTTTGAAAAGGTTTTTAAAATATGTTTATCTTTAAATGTCTTCCAAAAAAAATGACTATCTTTCAAAGGGTGTATTTTTCTATGTTTTCCAAAAAGGAAATGATTTTAGTTAAATATTTTTTAAAATGAAGTTTTCCTAATGTTAACATTTGAAAAAGATTTTTAAAGTTTGTGTGTTAAGTGTGTGTTTTAATTAATTTTGAACCAGGTTGTCATAAATCAAAAAAGAGGGAGATTGTTGGTGCCGGAAGCATTAGCTAATCGAACTTGTGTTATATTGGCAAAGGTTCAAAGTTGAGAGTTATTGTGATCTGAGGAGCTTAACTAAGAGTGTAGGAAAGCCCTAATTAAGTCTTGGTTGAATGGATTGGGCAAGAAGCCCTGGTCGAGTGGACTGGGCAAAAGTCTAGGGTAGATTAAGGATGTCGGGCAAAAGTCACAGGGGTCTAGGACACTAGGCGAGAAGCAGAGGTCGAGGACACCAGTCAGAAGTCTAGACGGGTCGAGAACTAGAAGTCTAGCGTAAGTCCCAGAGGTCAAGATTGGATGTTGACCAAAAGTCCAAATAGGTATGTTTGGCAAAAAGTAAACTCTCCTTAGAGGAGTAGGTGAAGACGCACCCTCATTGAGGAAACAGTAGGCGTTGGTGGTTTTAGCAAAATCTAGTCTGAGACTGTCAAAGTTATTTTATTTCTATTTTATATACTTGTGTGCTAACTTTGTGTTGAAAAGACATACGTAGTTCCTTCAATTCTGCACATGTGGCCACCGACAGAGCTTGATTCCGAGTTTGAATCAAAAGTTATGACCTCCGGAAGATTATTGTGTCGAACCAGCGGATTAGACGCACCAGGATGCTTTAGAGGTGCCATGGGTTATTGGAGGCTCCTCATGTCTTAAATTTTATCACGAAGAAGAGATAATGCATGGTGGATCAAGTATGCTTTATTGGAGACACCATGGCTAGATCTGATGCGCCCTGAGTGCCTTATATAAGTAGTATTTGACCAGAGCAAAGACACCAACTCATCTTCTACGCTGAATGACTCCTACGCTGCTTTGAAAGTTTGCTATAACGTTGAAGTAGTGTTTCGACAACTACGATCAAGTCTACACATAATTCTTATTGTCGGTAATATTTCTATATTTTATTCCTACTTGGCTTTTTTGTACTTAAACGTATTGATAGTGGTTTGCCTAATGAAAATGATCAATGAAATATTAGTTGCTGGACTATGAACCAAATAAAACGAAACAGTATTAGCTTAATTTCTCTCTCTTATCTTGGTTGCTATAACTCGAGTTTGTTTTATGAAAAAGTGAAAAAGTAATGTATACTATTCACCCCCTCAAGTACTTCTTCAATCCTAAAAAAAATACCACTTTAACTTTGTTAAGGCTGGTTAATTTTTTTTTTCCATCTCTGCACATGGTAAATACAATACAAAAACCTTTTATCCTCATTATTTAGAAAGATATTTTTTAAAAATATAATATAATTTTTAACTTTATAAAAGTACTATTTTAATGAACTAAATTATTTTATGTATAAATTTGTTTAGTTTTAAATTTATTAAAATAAATTCAAATTAAATCTAGTTTGAACCTATTGGATTATGCTATTTCTACTCGGTGGTCTTTAGTTAATCCTAAATCATCTTTTACTCAATATGCATCAAATATTTCATGAGATAATATCAAAACTTAAACTCAATATTCAACTTCTCAAATTTAACTCAATTGTAAACGTCTATAATAATTAAATATTAGTAAAATTATTTTTTAATTCATCTGTTTTATATTTAAAAACGTACTAAAATTGTTTAGCATAACACGATATAATACTGAAAGTGTATTGTTCCATTCATCAATTGAAATTTTAGTATGACTTAATTTTAAACTTTGCCCAAGACATTACGATGGCGCATGTTATTTACAGATGATATTATTTTGGTCAATGAAATACGTGGCTTAAATTCTATGCTCGAAAGATAGTAGGGGACGTTAGAATTTAAATGTTGTAGGTTTAGTAGAGTAAAGAAAGAAATGTATAGAATTTTAAGTTAAGTTGTAGGCGAGTAAGACAATTGTTAAAATAAGAGATGATGAGTTACTTTTAACTCATAGTTTTAAGTATATAAGATGGTTTTTGTAAAAGGATAGAGGTGTTGATAGAGATATTTTTTATAGGATACAAGTAGGATGGTTGAAATAGAACAGAATATTAGGTATTCTTATGATCGTAAGATACCTTTAAAATTTAAAAGAAAATTATGTAAAATGGTGGTTAGACTTATTATAAAATGGTGGTTAGACCTCTTATGTTATATGTAGTTGAATATCAAGATATAAAGTTAGTATAAGAGCAGAAGATGAAAGTAGAAATGAGAATTTTAAGTTGGATGTCGGGACATATGAGAAATTTGTATAAGATACAAGTAAGATGATTGAAATAGAAGAGAACGTTATACCTTTTATTATATTTATAGTTGAATATTAAGCTATAAAAGTTAGTACACGAGTAGAAGATGAGAGTTGCAGAGATGAGAATTTTAAGATAGATGTAAAGACATATGAGCATGGACAAGATAAGAAATGGAAACATGAGAGAGAAAGTTTGTATTGTATCTACTGAGGAAAAACTCAGACTCCGAGAGATACTTTTAAGATGATGTGAATATTTACTTAGGTAATTAATAAATGTTGAGTTAGATGATGTGAAATCGTACATTAATAGAGGAAGAGGAATACTAAAGAAGACTTGATTTGCAATATTAAAATTAGATAAAATTTATTTAAATATAGATAAATATATTAGTAGGGGTTAAGTTAGCATAAGAGGATTTATATAGCGATATCATTTGGTGGGATAAAAGATTGGTTGTTGTTGTTATTATATTTTGTGCATTGCATCGGTCAACATATAGGTTAGATAACATAATTGTTGTGGTGTTAGTTTTATGTTATATGCATTACTTAATTCATATACAAAATTTTATATAGAATTATATGTTACTTTGAATGCTTTACTTAATTACAAAGTGATAAATGAAACTTCTGTTTATATTCGCTACTTCAATTGTATAGTTTGCTTCATTATATAAAATATAATTCGTAGCTCTTCAACTCTAATCTTATACATTGGATCAATTTATCAAATATTAGTTTCTAAAAGAAATAAAATATAAACCACATATATAATTGCTTATTTGTCTTCCATGTGTATTTGTTATGTAGTGTTTGATCTTATGCTGTCTACATATGCTTTTCAAATCCTGCACTTCAAGATTGTTAAATATTAATCTGTATGGTTAGGTATTTATTTTGTGTGTTATGTTTTATATACAATTTCAATTGCACATCTCTTGTTGATTTAAGTTCTTATTTGTAGCTATTTAACATTTATTCCAATTGTAGTACACTATGATATGAGCTACGAAAATCATAATTCATCATCAGATTACCTATTCTATTGACAGTGTGTTACAAGATATAAACTATATAAAATTTTTATGCTGTCACTCATTATCATTGTTCATATTCTAATTTTATTCTATTATCCGTCTAGATGGCAGGGTACTGCTATTTGACAGGAAAATGTTGCGAAACTTTCGGAAAGATGGTCACAATTGGAAGAAGAAAAAAGATGGAAAGACAGTCCAAGAAGCTCATGAAAAATTGAAAGTTAGATTTCATATCTAATGTGAATTTCTGATTCATCAATTTCATTTATAGTGCTTGAGCATGCAACCCATTTAGTGTTCTTTGAATAATTCAATTATTTCCATGATGTTTGCTATGACTTTTTTTAAAGTATCATTCTGTGCTTGGGTTTGGTTGCCTAGCGGAACTATCTGTTTTTTGTATTGTACCTTGTTGACACTCAGTTGGCATGCCTTAAAGCATGCTAAATTTAGATGGGTATTGCATCTTCCATTTAATTTACTTATTTCTAGAAAGGGAAACTAGAGTAATTAGAGAGGCCATTGAATTATTTATATCATGCAAATACTACTCAAATTGTTTTGACATGTTGAAGCACACAGAGATAAACTTAAAGCTTTCTTCTAAAACTAAGAATATATAAATTAACAATTGAATTAAAATTTTACTATATTACATAGATGAGTTTTATTCTATAAATCTCCTTCCACTTGTTTACTTCCAAAAGTATATGGCAATTATGTATAATTTCACTATGTCATGCTAACATGCAACACGCTTCAAAGCGTGGTGAAATCAACTCAAATGATCCAGCATAACAATTAGGACGCTAATTGATTTAAAATTTTAAAGTAACAAGCTACAAAAAATATAACAAACATTTTAATTAATGACTGTATCTTACTAATATCAAAAATCTTTTTGTGCATTAGATGGAAGCATTGATTCCTGTTGCTTTGGGAGCTTCAATTTTGATCCATGATTTTTGGTGTCAAGCCATGCTAGTTGACATGGTTAGAATTTACTGTTCTGCTTGCCAACTAATATCAAGACGACTTAAGACTGCATCACAATGAAAATATAGAGAGAGCAGCAAGATTGTGGGAGAGAGAGAGAGGAGAGGGAGAAGGAAAATGATGGATCTACACAATCTTAGTATATGTAGCCAAAAAAAATAAACACAACTGTAAAGACACATAAACCACGTGGTTTGGAATTCTTGGTTTCTACTCTACGACCTATTATCCGTAGGTGGATCGACTCCAACAACACCTATATCTTTCTCCTCTTACAAACAATGGACTTTGAGCAAATACAATAAATAGAATTACAAAGAAGGAACTTGATTGCTTGATTCTGTTTATTGGCTTTGGTTTGCTCTCCAATGGCCCTCAAATGCAACAACAACTTAGGAACCTCCACGAATACATCTCCAAAATTTTTCCATAAAGCTTCCATGAAACCCTTTCTGACTTAATTCTGCCAATCCATCTACTACTTGCTTATGAGTCTAATTAGTCAATTGATATCTTCCTGATAGTCAAGTTCTTCATTGTAAATGACAAGAATTTGACAGCAGGCAAAGCTTTATACGGATCCCATTTTCTTAGTATATTCCTATTTTAACATTAGTTGATTGCATTGCTGGACTGCCTATACATTAGTCGACTGTAACAATTGATCACAAAACTTTTTATACGTTTTCATTTTGGGTTGAGTTGATTGGGTGGATAGGTATCTCTATCAATCAATTGTATACCCCAAACACGACTAAATTACATTTTCATAATTTTGAGTTCATTAATGGATTATTGATCTTTCAATAATGGACTAATACTCTGGTTCTAGCTACACCAAAGCCGGATCTATTTCTTGCCAAGAGACTCCTTGTCTTCATGACTCCCTTGTCTGCCTAGAAGAAGTCAACTCCAACTTAAGTATGCTTAATCTACTAGGACCTCCTTTGTCTACGAACTCTTTGCCTATTATTCAGTCCTTTTTTGCCTACCAAGACTTACCTTTGCCCAAACTTAGGTCACCCTTGAGTTATTAACTCACAGCCATCAGTTGATTGATGCACAACTAGTCAAACTACAAAACTTTGAATGCACTTGGGGTGTGATTTTTTTAGCCATCAGTCGATTGGATCTCAACACCGGGCGATTATTCGCTTGATTTTGATCATATCTAAGGTTGAGTTCAACTAAGTAGCCATCTAATATTGTCCCTTGTATACAAGTTGTTCCACTTATATCCATCATGGACTTTTCTTCAAGCCTTGAGGTCTTCTATCATCAAGCTGCATCCCTCGGATGTTCCAAATCCTCGGCTTCTTATATCATCCTTTGTGTCTTTGCTTACGTAGTTTACCTCCTTGACTTGCCATGCTCTAATGCTCCTCGTCTTTTGGTGCCTCGTATGCACCATCCTTCTCTACTTATCAAAACCCTTAGCTATCTAAACGCAGAGGGGGACAAAAGGCCCAATAGACATGAGTGTCATAGGAGGGATAACCATTGTCGAGTAGTATGGGTTTCAATAATTTTTTGGAAAGTTAAATTTCAATCATTTGGAACAGTTTCATAATACTTTCTCTTTGAGAGTAGATTTGAAAAGGATGAATAAGGAGCTTAGTTAATCTTCAATATGAGTCTTTTTGTGGTAACAAGGATACTTAGTTTCCTATATTTGCTATCTAGATGCTGATATTAATTGGGACCTCTAGACTTCATGCTTTATTCAGATAAGATATGGTTACCTTTAAAAAAAAAAAGGCATGTGGATGGTTAATCACACATCAACTAGATACTCGTGTTTGATGAGGATATACTTTTCCTCTCTCCTATCTCCATTATCAAGAGATCCTAAGTTGCCTTTAGAATGCTGTTTTTTAGATAGGTGGATGACCATGTTTAACTGCATAAACATCTACCAATGAGTCTATATTATGTTTTTCTATCTCTACAATTCAAGTTGTTCCAGGGCAACAGATTGATGTTTATCTAAGGATGTCAAATCAAGATTTTTTGCTGGGAATCATATTTGTACATTTTCTAATCATGAATCATATCAAACTATGAATTTTAAGGTATATATAAAAATTCTAAAATATGGCGAGAAAGAAAATTCTACTTGAAAATAGTTTTGATACGTAAAGATATATAAAATAATATAATTCCATTTTAATAACATAATATTATAGATAAAGTTGATAATAATTCTAACCAAGGTTTAAAATATTAAGCCATGATATTGGAGGTTAGGTTTTTGACCATAATAATACACCTTCGGTACTATATTATGTTGCATCGGTGTGACTTCAGTACTATATTATATTGTGCCTGTGTGAATTCGAGATTTATATGTTCTACTTGTAATATAGATGAATTATATAATATATTTTTAGTGTAATATTAAATACATATAATTAATTGTATATATTTAATTACATATATTTATATCTAATCAAAACATATGTTATATATAGTTATATTTTATATATCATATCAAATAGTGAAAGAAATAATTAAACATTATAGTTAATACCTAAATAAAAGAAAGGCAATGTTGCACTCGGACCTGGGTGCAATGCCACCATAACTCCCCCATGGTATTTTAATACTGAGGCCGGTCTGGATTTGGGACTTGATATTGGAGCTGGCGTTATAGATTGCGACTACAGAGGTGAAATTATCATTCTTGCATTTAATCATTCTAACTGCAGAATTTATATTTCACCAGGATACTATGTAGCCCAGCTTATCTTTGAAAGTATTCTTTTACCGGAACTCCATGAGGTTGACCATTTATCTACCACTACAAGAAGTGACCAAGGTTTCAGCTCTACTAGCCGTACAATAGCAATTTTTGATAAACTACTACCAAAACCAGAGTATACTGTTGCAACGCTAATTGGGAAAGAAAATCCTCAGTTGAATCCCGGGTAGGACCATGCAGGAGATACAAGCCGAGGGGCCTTTGTACTCCGGTCTATGGAACCCTCCCTGGACGAGTCTGATGATGACTTTCTCACCCACGTACAGTATTTGGCCTCATTGCTCCACTTCTTGATCAGCCGATTTGGGACTCTTATCCTGATGATAATGAATGGGTCAACCTATTTGCGGAAGGTGGTGGGGAAGATACAACACAACTTCTTGCTACTGGTTATGAGCTGGAATACCCTAGTCTTAGGCGATTAATTAACGAAACAGAAGAACAACCAACACCCAGGAATTAGTAACAGATTTACTCTACCAGTACTGTTATTTCTCCATACAACCCTCCACGAGATGAAACTATGGAACTACTAGGTTATCCCCCTGCAGTAAGAACAGAAGCAGGGCCTTCTCAACCAACGGTTGAACAGAGAAATGCATATCCACAATTTCGACGAGATATATATAATGAGATGTGGACACTTCCTTCTGCCCAACAACAAGGAGGCGCAATATTTGTCATCCCAGAGCAATTGGGCCTATTTCATGATGTATTTTCAAGATGAGAATCAATTACCCTAAACCATGTGGCAACCTAAGGTTTTACTGATCCCAGTTACAAAGTCGAATATATGGAGAATCTCTTGGGAGAAATTGAGAAGCTAGCCTGGATACAATGGCGTATGACATACTTAACAAGTATAATGCCCTTGTAAATGCTGCAGACGGTAGAAGGGGAACTCAAAATGTCTTATCCCAGATGAGGAGAGTCTTCTCTTCTGAAGACCCTACTCAAGGTTCAACAGTTATACAAGATGCAGCGTATAGAGACTTGGAAAAAGCTATCCTGTGATAGCATCAAAAACATCATTCAATATATGAATCGTTATTTAAGGTTGGCCTCTAAAACGGGGAGATTATTCACGGGACCGGAATTATTAGAGAAATTTTGGTTCAAGATGCCTGGAGACTTGGGCAATCGAATCAAGTCTGCCTTTGAAGAAAAATATGCAGGCTTAACAATAGCGGTTATTCCCAGAATCCTGTTTGCTTACAAGTTCCTAGAGCAAGAGTGTAAGGATGCTGCCTTCAAAAGATCTCTAAAAATCCTGTCTTTCTGCAGTCAAATTCCCATTCTAGGTTACTACAAAGGACAAGGGCAAAAGAAATATGGTATACGAAGGTGCAAAACCTATAAAGGAAAATCCATGACTCTCATGCAAGAATCGAGAAAAGGAACACTTGCTAAGAAATAAAAAGTGCAAGTGCTATCTATGTGGTCAAGAAGGTCACTTCGCGAGGGAATGCCCTAATGACCCACGTAACATCAAGAGAGTTGCCATGTTTGAGTAGTTTGACATACCATATGACTGTGACATTCTATCAGTCCAAGAGGGAGAAGCCCAGAGTGATGCTATCTTTAGCATCTCAGAAGGCGAAGATGATATAGAAGAACTCAAGAGGTCCATCCAAACCCTCTGCATCAATGAAAATATTTTTATGCTTGGACAGGTGGACGGAGGACATCACCCCCAAGTCAAAGTCACTGATGAGCAATACAAGTGTGAACACACATGGCGACTCAATGAGGACATATACCAACCACAACCAAAAGGATGTTCTTGCTGCAGGCGAACAACTATCAAAAGAGCAAGAATTCACTGCCCTAGATGCCTTGTGACAGCCTGCAACCTTTGTGGACCGTATTACTTTAACAAGGAAGTACCAGTAGCCCGTGTTGCTCCTGCTCAATATTACATGGTGCAATGGGGAGATCGAACGCCTCTAAAAGGAAGTGGCATACTACTAGAAAAGGACTTCTCCGCCCTAAACAAAGGAAAAGAAATTATGATTGAAGATGAACACACTGAAGCTACTAATATATTATATGAAGAAATCACTGAAAGAATTACGACAACACTCGAAGTCCAAGGACCTCGACCGGTCAAAAACATGCTTTATAATCTTCAGGTGGAGATAGACATTCCAGGTATTCCTAAATTCTCCTTGAAAGCTATTCTTGACACAGGAGCAACTACCTATTGCGTAGACCAAAACTCGGTACTCAAGGAATCACTAGAAAAGAACACGTTGCTAGTTCACTTCGGCGGCATAAATTCCCAACAAACTGCTAAAACAAAGCTGAAGCCAGGACGCATATTCATTGGGAAAATATTTTTGGAATCCCATACACCTACAGTTTTCCCATGGTGCTCGGAGATAAGATCCAGTTGATAATTGGCTGTAACTTTATACGAGCAATGCATGGCGGAGTGCGCATCGAAGGAAACGTAGTAACTTTCTACAAAAACCTAACTGTTATAAACTCTTTACCCTCCGTTATTGCAGATGTAGCTATTGAAGAACTTGAACTAGAGGAAGAGGAGTATATCCAAATAAAAGAGATGTTAAATTATTCAATCAGGCAACCATCTCCAAGAATTAAAGACGAGTTTGAACCTCTATTGAAGAAATTAAAGGACCAAGGATATATTGGCAATAATCCTCTCCTACATTGGATAAAGAACAAGGTCCTGTGCCACCTTGATATAAAAAAATCCGGATTTCATTATTAAGGATTGACTGCTAAAACACCTAACTTCCCAGCAGAAAGAAGCATTCTCCAGACATGTGAAGGCCTTACTGGAAGTAAAGGTAATAAGGCCACGCTACAGTCGTAACATAACGACAGCGATAATAGTCAACTCAGGCACAACAGTGGATACAGAGACTGACAAAGAAGTTAAAGGAAAGGAAAGATTAGTCTTTAACTACAAGCGCCTGAATGACCTAACTAATAAAGATCAATATAGTGTGCCAGGAACCAACACCATCCTTCCAAAGGTCAGCAAAAGTAATATCTACTCAAAGTTTGATCTGAAGAGTGGTTTTCACCAAGTTGCTATACATCTTGATTCAATTGAGTGGACCGCATTCTGGGTTTCTAATGGGCTATATGAATGGTTGGTAATACCATTTGGACTAAAAAGCTCTCGCTATTTTTCAAAGGAAGATGGACAGCTGCTTCCAAGGAACAGAAGACTTCATTACTGTGTATATTGATGATATACTAGTTTTCTCTCAAAATGAATCAGAGCATACCAAACATCTCAGTACCATGCTAAATATTTGCTAACAGAATGGGCTAATCTTGAGCCCAACAAAAATGAAGATTGCAGTACCTGAGATATAATTTCTGGGACAGTAATCGACAACAAGAAGATTAAATTACAACCTCACATTATTTCCAAAATTGCGGAATTCAAGGAAGCAGATCTAACGGCTAAGCAAGGCTTACGTTCCTGGCTTGGAATTCTTAATTATGCCAGAAACTACATCCCTAATTTAGGGAAGTTATTAAGCCCTCTATACACTAAGACCAGCCCCACATGAGATAAGCGGATGAACGCCCAAGACTGGGTTCTGGTCAAGCAAATAAAAGAGAGTAAAAAAACTACCGGATCTAGAAATTCCTCCCGAAGACTGCTTCATTATAATAGAAGTGGATGGTTGTATGGAAGGATGGGGTGGTATTTGCAAATTGAAGAAGAATACATAGGACTCCAGGACAACAAAAAGGATATGTGCCTATGCTAGCGGCAAGTTCTCACTGATCAAATCAACAATAGACGCCGAGATATATGCAGTCATGAATACACTGTCAGCCCTAAAAATTTATTATCTTGACAAAAGAGAATTAATTATTCGAACGGACTACCAGACCATTATTAGATTCTTGCAACCATCTCCAAGAATTAAAGACCAATTTGAACCTCTATTAAAGAAATTAAAGGACCAAGGATTTATTGGCGATCATCCTCTCCTACACTGGATGAAGAACAAGGTCCTGTGCCACGTTGATATAAAGAATCTGGATTTCATTATTGAGGATTGACCGCTAAAACACCTAACTCCCCAACAGAAAGAAGCATTCTCCAGGCATGTGAAGGCCTTACTAAAACTAAAGCCAATAAGGCCAAGCAACAGCTGGCCTAGAACGACAACAATAATAGTCAACTCTGGCACAACCGTAGATCCAGAAACTGGCAAAGAA
>JBBPFP011063722.1:0-12665 GCA_037974795.1 Kaempferia galanga | reverse complement strand
CTTATTTAAATATGAATGATTACTACTGGGCTTTATATTGGAAATTTGTTTCTTTAGTTTCCACCTCTATTTTTCTTTTGTACCAAATGATTACTTTTATGTTGAATATACTTTTCTTAAGGCATCCTTCAAAGCTATTGCTTCTGAAAGCATGATTCATTTGCTCTATGTTAATGGTTCTTGCTTTAGTGTTTGTTTCCTACAAGGGAATGGGATTAGGATGGAAATAAGATGATAGTAAGATTTGTCCAATTGCACTTTCTCTCTGTTTCCTCTGATGGAAAAGGTGGATGGAAGGAAAAGGTTGGGAAAATCTCTCTAGTTTTACTTTATATTGCATTATTGCTTTCATCCAATTTGGCATGAGCTTAAATTTCAGCTTAAAAAATTTCTAAAAGTAAATTTCTTTTCAAAACTAATTTTGATTTATATTTTTCTTTTGTTTATCTTTGAAAAATAAAATTGTGAAGTTTTCACTTTTTCCTTCAGTTAAAAGAAACAATTCATAGAAAAAAACATTATGGTATTTTTCTTTATCTTGCTTTCATCCAATTTGGATGAAAAACTCACTTTGGAATGAGTTTAAATTTCAGGTTAAAAAAATTCTAAAATTAATTTTCTTTTCAAATCAAATTTTAATTTATATTTTTCTTTTGTTTATCTTTGAAAAATAAACTGTAAACTTTTCACTTTTTCCTTCAGTTAAAAGAAACAATTCATAGAAAAAAATCTTTATGGTATTTTTCTTTATCCTCTTTCTTTCCTTAGTGGTTACCTTCTTTTATAGGAAACAAAGCCTTAATTTGTCTTGGTATTAGTACTGGGTTACATTGACCTTGGTAGGCTTGCATGCTCATTATTTATTACTATTATTTCTTTAACTTCATCATCATCGTCAAGACAATGTTTTTGTTCAAGTTTTTGCTACATCAATCTTATTTTCCATTAAGCTGTATCCAAGTTTATATCATTAGTAATATTCACATTCATTAAAATGTTAATTGTTGTATTAATGTTTTCTTTGATCTCCCTTCCACTCTAGTAAATCCAATTCTTCTTACTTTATAATCTACCAGTTATTTCTGAACATGTTCATATTGTTTCAGTTTATTTTTTTATCATTTTATTATCTCTTGGAATTACGCCTAATTGCTCTTGGATGTTATTTTTTTTTACTTACAATTTGAACTCGTCATTCGATTATTCACATTTTATCGTATCTGTCATGTTGTGTCGAATCTACTTCAAAAATATTCATTGGATCAACAGTCATTATATATGTGCTAGAAGAATGTCAGGCATGTGGACTTTGAAGCATAATTAGCAAAATTGGTCTGATATCGATATGGGTTGCTCGAGTTAGAACAGTATCAGCAATTGATCGATCAGCTTTTTTTTTTCATGAAATTGATGTCTCACAAAATTTGCTAAGTTTAAAAAAACTAAAGATTCTAAGAAAATTAGATAGAAAATAGTTAGATTAATTTAGAAAATTGGTCAAATTGAGAGTATATATGAAATTGAGTTAAAATTTGGTGAATTTGAGATGAATTTTTTAAAAATTTGTTCCACCTTGAATTCCTTTTAATATCAGCTTGATTCTTTAAGAGCTCATGAGAATAAGGGATAGTCTTGGTTGCCCTCTTAAATTGCTTAGCCTTGCTTCAGTTTGAGATTTATTGATATATCAACGATCTCTCTCCATTTCTTGTTAGACTCAAGATCTCATCCATCTTCTAGTCACTTACTATTGATGGAACAAAGTTCTTGTTGATCAAGAGAGGTTGTGGATTTAGTGAGAACGAATAATCTCTCTCGATTGATAATGACCCTAAAACTGTCCTTTCAACTAAATATCAATTTATACATAGTTTGGGACTCAAATAAGCTCTATTAACATTGAATTTTTAAATATTGTTTTCATTAAAAAAATTTGTAATCTAGTGATATTGGATAATCTATAGTAAAAGTATGATTTAATGTTTTTATTTTATATTATATATATTGCTTTATTAATAATTGGCTGTAATTACATATGGTTGGAATTGTTCATGATTTTAGAGCCTTTGTTGTAATCTCATATGAAATTAATTATTATATCTCATTCTTATTTTTGTCAATGATTTCGATTTTACAATACATTTGGTACTTTGATTCAATGGTTGTCAGAGGTACTCTAATTTTGACATCTACAACATGGAGGGTGTTTTATTTGTTGGTTTTGAGTGTGAAGGGGAAGAGATGTAAATACCTAGAAAAATGAGTTGAAAATGGGAATAACATTATTTATTACATGCCTTATGTAAGCCTTATTCCAGTAGGTGGAGTTGGCTATAAGTATTTATGCAAAATATGTCCTCTAGACAGGAAGTCAACTATCTACTTAAAAACCACCAAACAACACTACAACTTATTTGATTGATATCTATCTAATCTTATCAATAAATTTAAATATTACCTTTTCACCCCTACAAATACTTGGTCAAGAGATATAGTTTATATTGTTGTATTAACCAAAATTATTATCTATGTGCATATAGCCTTCAAGCCAAAATATAGATATGAGATTAAATTTGTATTCCTATTATTTCTAAAATTATCACTTAATAAATAAGAGTGTAACCTATTCTCTATAACACTCTCCCTCAATCAGTATGATCAACTTTTTGTATCAAGCTCACTACATAAAATATGAAGGGATACTAGTGTAGTGATTGGGAAGCTTGATAATGTAACTCTCTTAGACTAATTTGGAAATAGTTGATGCTAAGACTAAGTTAAGATGATCTTGAGAAATATCTTCAAAAAATATTGTTGATGACAATTTTTGAAAATTTAAATTTTCACATCATAAAAAGTTGGTGGTGTCTGTCAAAAGATATAATCTTCTTAAATTTTCCCTTAAATTGAAGATTACAGATAAAGAGAGAGATAAGGATTCTAGTATTTATTCTTGAGATATGGAGTTAATACATGGAGAGGGACTGGTTAAAATCTAACGTTACTTAGAGATGAGGAGAGAATGGTAGAGGAGACACTCTGTGAAGTTCTGACATCTACTTGAGAGACAAAAATTATGGAAGCAAGGTGAAGGTTAATCAAAGTTTTTGAAGTTGTAACTTGCAGAGAAAATTGTTATAGGTAAAAGTGAAATTGGAGTTCCAACATTTAGTCTCTGTAAGGGAGAAATGTTAGGATGAGATTGAGTTTTCAATCATTTTGCTTTGAGAGTTGGGAGAGACATCTACTCCTAGGCAAGAAAAGAGATATTGGAAGAGACAGTCAACACTTTCTCTCATCTTCATATGTAAACACAAGATGACGGGAAAATAATATATTGATATTAAAACTTTAATCTTGATCCTATTCTAAAGTGGAAGAAAGAGAAAATAATATGTATTGCTTCAAGGTCTAAAGTGTTTCATGTGACAGATAACATGTTTTGTCTCTTTTATATTAATACTTTTTTTTCATCATTAACACTCTTTTTTTCATATCCATATTTTTATGCTATTATACTTTTTTTAACCAACAACCTACAGATGTAGGCCCTACAGTTATTTTTTTTTTCTTTTGAAAAATACTCTCAAGAATCCAGCATTTTCCACAAACATGAGTGTGATGAGGGCACTAGGAGAGGGGAGATTGGATATAGTTTTTGCCCATTATCAAGAGGAAGGAGGGCTACAGAAAATAAATATAGGTCTTATGGAGATGGAAGGGTGACTGCTGTCATATGAGATTTGAAACCTTCCCCTAAGAATTGTGAATATATATATATATGTGTGTGTGTGTAGGTTCAGTTTTAATCAGAAATTTTCACATATGTATTCTTGGTTTGGTGTGAAGATTTTCTAGTACAAATTGGTAATTAAATTGCGCCAACTCCGATTAGAGTATCCTATCTGATAAGGTTAAGAGGGATAAAGTATTGTATTGATATTGTATTCAATAAAGGATAATCAGTGTATTCAATAAAGGGAAAGTTTTATAATAAGGTTGTACAACCTATTTTGTCAAGTTATCAATTAGAATAGGCTTTATAGATAGAAGGGTTGAATCTATTAGGGTGAGAAGTGAAAGTAGAGACACAAAAAAGTTCACATTCAACCTAATTTTTCTAACAGAGTTACAAGAATCTTGTAAATAGCTCAATTTGACTAAAAAGGTCCTTTCTTGGAGTTTAATAACTACTAATATTTTCACCTTGCATTTAATTTTAAAATTTGCATTAGTTATTTTGAGTAACTAGTTTGATTAAATTGTTCTTGAATTTTTTGTGATGTAAATGCTGATTTGATGTGCGCATTTATGACCATCAATTAGAATATAAGATAAATCTGTTTGGTTTTGTACTTCTGTTACCAGCATTGTCTTTAATTTATCAGTTTTATGGTGCTGTTTCCACCTGTGTAGGTAAAGCTTATAAAGTGTCTCATTGAAAATATTGTTGTTGATATCTCTTTTAATCAAGTTGGTGGTCTATGCACACTCTGTTTTCTGGAAGAGGTTAGTAGCATGTGGTGTCTTTGAAATTGATGTTGTTCCCTTTTGTCCCTATGCATCTTTACGCCCTTATAACCTCTGGATATTTTGTAGATGGATAAAGTAATAGATCGAAATCATCTGTTCAAACGGAGCATTATATTAATCAAAGCATGGTGTTATTATGAAAGTCGAATATTGGGTGCTCATCATGGTCTTATATCAACATATGCATTGGAGACACTGGTGCTTTATGTATTTCATGTCTTCAATAATTCATTTCTTGGTCCACTTGAGGTAACTAAACTATGTAGCATTGATCTTTTATTTCTCACAGTACTTGGCTTTGTGTGATGTTCTTCCAAATTTTTACAATACAGGTCTTGTATAGGTTTCTGGAATTCTTTAGTAACTTTGATTGGGACAACTACTGTATTAGTCTTAGGGGACCGGTACCTATCCATTTCCTTCCAGATATTTCTGGTAAATTTATGTTTTTTTACTGAACTAATAATACTCAAGTTATCATCATACTCATCAACTGTCATGCAGCGGAGCCTCCTCGAAAAGATGATGGCAAATTGCTGTTTACCAAAGACTTTATTGACAAATGCACTGCAGAATATTCTGTCATGCCTGGTGGACAAGAAAATCACAGCCAACCTTTTGTTTCAAAGCATTTTAATGTTATCGATCCTTTAAAGACAAACAACAATCTTGGACGCAGTGTGAGCAAAGGTTCCGTGCTTCTGTTTCTTAGCTTACCCTCACTGATGATATCATTTTGTTCCATTTTAAATAACAAACAGTGTAGTTTGGTCGTGCTTTAGAAAGAGATAAGGGAGTGAGAGATGGGAAAAGAAAGTGGAGACAGAGAAGGGTGAGAGGAAGTCAAAATGTCAGTAATGAGAAAAAAAAGGAAAAAAAAAAATAGATAAGAAGGAACGAAAGTACCAAATCATCCATTTGTCCATATATTCTTTATAAAATTCATCTTTTTTTGTTGCTTCTCGAAAACCACTTGGTTGCCACTTACAACCTTAAATAAGCACTAGATCTGCTATTTATTAAAGTAATCGACAAAAAATGGAAACTAATTCCTTTCCTTTCGCGCACGCGGATGTGTGTGTGGGGTGTGTTTTGGGGACAAGTAATGCTAAAGTCAGAAAACATAGTATCTGTTCTTGTTTTAAATTAGTTGTGTTAGGCTGGATTTTACGTACAGATGTGGACTAAGAAATAAATTCCAATACTAGATCTCTTATTAATATGCATTTTAAAAATTATGAGATTAGTCTTAGTAGGATATTACAATAACCTATGTTTGGCTGTTGTATTCTTGGGACTTATTACTTTAAAATTTTAATTCCATTGATTTTATTATTGCTATATGCTTGTATTTGATGTAAACAACCTAAATGGAACACTCATTTGAGTTGATCTTGGCACTTGAGATTGTGCAAAGTGACAACATGACATGATATTGAAATAGTACCATCTAGTTAGACACCAAAACTTGTTACCAAAACTCCTCCACAGAACACTTGGTATGGTGGTTACTGTAAACCATGATTCGTACAATTCTCATAGGTACTAAAATATTTGTTTAGGTGATCTTATGTGATTGAAGATGGACAATCTGGAATTAGATGGTATACATGATTTTGCCTTCTAGCTATAAATGGAAACTAGATTGACATAACTAGCAGCAATCTTTAATGTATTAAAATCTGTTGAATTTTATGCTAGAAGTGAGCCATTCGGGTACTTGTTGGTTTTACATATTATTTTTCTGTGTAATTGGACCATTTTATGCTGTAAATGTTTGCAGCTAGTTGCGAATTTTAATTTTTATGTGTGTTTGTTGTCATCTTCTTCCACATGCTAAATCAGCTTGCGAATTTTAATTTTTTAAAGAACTAATATATGTATACATAATTTAATTCATGCATGTTTACCTTTTATTAAATGATTAAACTGTGTGTATGCATCGTCAAGTCTCCTAGTTGCAATGTCTGCAACATGTTATATACACTGAGGTTGAGTTTTATTTTAGGAATTTGTAGATTCAATTAGTCCATTTTCATCAGTTCATCTCTTGCATGCTGCATGAAGCATGACATTCTACATTCTCCAGAAATAACAATTGAACATTTTTGTCAGGCAATTTCACCAGAATACGTAGCGCTTTTGCATTTGGAGCCAAAAGATTAGCGAGGTTACTTGAATGCCCAAAAGATGCTATAATTATGCACTTAAATGAGTTTTTTACTAATACATTGATAAGACATGGTACTGGTAATCGTCCTGATATTCATAGTTTGAATTTACAACCACTTCAACAACTGAAAACTCTTCCAATTGATTCAAAAAACCTAAACACCAGTACAAGTGTCGGCAAGAAATTTGAGAATGGAATATTGCGAGTTGCTGAGGAGCATTTCCCTGAAACTAGCCAAAGTTCTCTTAATTTGGTTAATGAAATAATTGGTAATAATCAGGAAATGTATAAGACTAACACTTTATCTGTAGTTGCTCATGATGAGTGTCAGGCGAGTCACATAAAACGGATCAATTCAGGATGCATTGATCAACTGGAAAGAAGCCATGGCTCCACAGGATTTGTTCAAAGTAGCAAAACCCAGAAAACTTTGAAATCTAATTACTCTGTCAATCCATGGCAAGAGCAGGGTAAACTTCATTTTGTGAGGACTAGATCTAGTCCTAATCTGACAAAAACATCTTTGGATTTATCTCGAGCAAGGCATAGTAGAGCAATGGAAACAGGGAAAGCACAAAGCCAAGTAAAGTTTGATTCTAGTATCAGTAGGAAAAACTTGGGATCTGAAATGACAAGCAGTCACAATTCCAAGTCTTTTGATGATTATACATCAAAGTGGGAGATTTCATCACACAAAAATTTTGATATGGCTTCTGACACAAATAATGTTTCAAATAGCCATCAGGGTTATTGTGGATTTTCTAACATGGGGGTTGAACTTGCTTCTGTATCAGAGACCTTGGAAATGCAGCAGGAAGAACAAGACTTGGTGAACATGATGGGATCTTCTGATATTCATAATTTTAATGGACAGGTTACATATCAAATGCCTATAGCTCCATATAGTCTGCCACTAACATTTTCACCTGTTCCAACTTCAATGAGTTATGCTAAGAGAAATTTGGCTGGAGTTCTGCCTTCAAATTTGCCTCTTATTGGGGCTCCCTGGATGTCCTCTATGCAATTTAATCAAAGTCTTACTTCCTTCCCCCTTTCTTATTACTTCAATGTTGCAACATTTAGTTCAAATGCAGATGCCACTATTGATTCTTTTAATGATGGTTCTGCAGTAGTGGAGCTCAAGGCAGATGAAGTTGGCCACAACCACTGGAAGGAAGAAGAGGCTGTACTCTCCAGAGGGTCTAATCCTGGTCAACGTGTTTCGCTTGACGAAAAACCACAGAAACTAAAAGGCAGTATGACCTTAAGTTCCACAGCAAGAGGCATCAATTCTTGTTTGACCACGGGTCCCACAGGTAGAGGCATCAATTCTTGTTTGACCACGGGTCCCACAGGTAGAGGCATCAATTCTGGTTTGTCACGGGACTATGATAAGGTAGGCAGAGAAGATAGAAGTTTGATTAGAGAAGATACTAATGCCTCATTTCAACCCAAAACAACTAAAGGTGATGATATTCAATCTAATTCCTGGACTACAAATCCTAGGCTTTTCCCTCTGGTGCTGGCACATTCTTCTAGAGGCAAATCTGTATTAGAAAATCATAGAGACAAACCATCTGCAACCTCAGAGTCTACCAGGGAGAAATGGGGTAGAAGATCAAGTTCTTCATCAGTTTCAACATCTCCTCAGGGAAAAGACAACAGTAGATTGCAATTTGAGGGTTCCTCTGACAATGGCTTGGTCAAGGTAAATAGTGATATCCCAGATTGGATATCCTCAACTGCAGGAAATGATATGCCTGAAAGAGTCACAAAATCAACATCTTTGGTTGCATCAGTTTCGAGAAGCCAGCATCTACTGGGTCATGAATCTGAGCGAAATCAATCAGCTTCATTGATCCCTTTTGCACCAGTTCTTGTTGGCACTTCCGAGCAGAGGATTACAGATTATTGCAAGTTTTTCCCTACATTTGTTGCTACCGGTCCACCAGTTCCATACTTAGTATTTCCCTTTGGTAATTTCACGTCCAACTCTGGAAAACCAGATGGATATGTAGGGCAATTGGATAGGGAGGAAGAGTCAGATCAGTTTCAAGCAAGTCCTGAACACCACATTGATTTACTGGAGAACCTTGAGCAATCTGAGGCTGTAGCGAGCCCAACTGTTTCAAGGAATTCTGCTTCTGAGTTCTCCAAGGAATCTACTTCTGACATTCTAAACAGTGACCTCAATGGCCATCAGCAAAATCTAGTATATGGACGGTTTTGCCAAAATCCTTATAACGGAACTTTATTCTACTCATTGCCACCCTATGTAGGGTCACAAATCTATCTTCCCAGTCATTATCCATGGGATGGTCCTGGCAGGTCTCTCACTGCTAATCTGAACTATGCACCGCCTGTGGCATACAGTTCTCATTTGATGCCTGTTATGCCACTCCAGTCTGGTCCTGACGGAACCTTTGTTGGCTTCCAACGTAATGTAGATGAAGCACCAAAACATCGTGCTGGTACTGGAACTTACCTTCCCAATCCTGTAAGATTTTCACAACATTTTGATATTATAAGAAAATCTGTAAGCTTGCTAGAAAAACTTTATATATGTCTCGAGACGATAATAGATGTTTCATTGAGTTGTTCTATGCCTTGTAGTTCTTTATCCTGTTTGTTTTGATGAAAGTTAATTTTTTGTTTAGATTGTGCATCTGATATTCGTAAAGCATGACTTTATTATTGTTATCCCCAAGAATTTTCTGTACCTATGGACATTTTATTACTGTTTGCTCTTACTAGTAATTTCGAATGGTTACTTGTGAGCCCTTCTAATGCTAAAAGAAGCTTCTGACTTGCCTAAATGAAGAATAAGTTTGTAAATTTTAGACTTTCACTTTTCTTCTTTTTCTTATGAATTCCAAAATTTCTTCACTTTGTTTCCTTTACCTAGTCACAAGTAATGGGGCTTAATGCTGGACTGACTTTTGTCCATTAACTCAATATGATCTTTTCGGTTAGCTATCTACAACTTTGTAATTTGCAAGTTTTCTGTTTGAATCTAAAGAGCAATGTATTAGATCTGATTTACTTTATATAGCAGTTATCCTTTCTATATGCATCCTGTTCCATATCTTCCTTTAGCCGTTGTAATGCGTATCATTTGCACAAGCTTTGATGCATCATTCCTGGGTCATCATGCTTGCTCTTTGCACCACAAGGCCATGCACACTTGACTTTTAATACCTTTCATACACTCCCTTTGCATTTTCTTGTGTTTTGTTGGCAATGGTTGATTTTTCGGCTATTCCCAAGTATAATGCTATCTGAAAGTTAGGTTTTATTTGTAAAGGAACAGTCATATCGGCTATGATTAAACTATATTCTTCCAAAGTTTGTCTCCTCAAAGTTTTATTGTGCTGGGCCCAGCTTCCATCCTCTTTTGTATGGGAGTGGGATCTAACTGAAGGCATTAAACATTGATTATCATTGTATACAACCTATATTCTATTTTCTGATCTTCTGAATATAAAAATATATGCGCTTTCTTCTTAAAAGGGACAAGGGAAGTTTGATAAATAAATAAAGCTGTGATTTGTACATATATTATATGACATGTTGAACCATTGATAGTTGAAAATTTTCTTATCTTTGCACAGAAGGTTTCTTATAGAGATCGGCAAACTAATTCGAGGAATCGAGGGAGCCAGAACTATGACAGTAATGATCCTGGGGACAGACCAAGAGCTTTTGATCGGCATCACAGTCGCAACCCATCTGATAGAGCAAGTAGTCGGCCTGACCGCCTTCCTGCAACCAAAAATCATGAGGATAAAAAGATGGGATTCATACAAGCTTGAGCCTCTCATCCGCAGATCATGACTACCCATTTGCATCTACAAATTCACTGAATAACCTTGAAAATGCACAAGGCATGCACCGGCAATTTGCTTCCAGTTTGAATGGTGTTCTTCCTGCTGACCAACTAATGGCTCCTGTTGCATTCATGTACCCATATGATCCATGAATTGTAAATGGTTAGCCTGCTGGCCGACTTAAGTTCAGTTCTCCGATGGCTGTGCATCTACCTAATGGCACAAAAGAAGCCCCTAGAATAGGAGTTTCAGAAGGTGAATGGTCATGATTCGTATTACAGAGGTTCTCATTCTTCTCCAGATCAACCTTCTTCACCTTAACTATAAATGTTACTCATTTCGGTTGTAGTTTTTCCTAAATTTTCTTCCGTGTACATATTCATGTTGAAGCTTATTTTAGAAAGCAGAAAAAGAAAATGACAATACGGTAGAAGCAAATAAAGACCACTGACACAAGTGTCGTCTTCACAGGTGGTCTTGATAATGCTTCTTTTTCAATTCTCGTTTCTTGTAATCACAACTTTGCTGTTCCCTTCTTGACTCGAAAACCTTTTATCTTTCTTGATTGATTACCTTGGACAACAATCGAATTGGAAAAATGAGGTTCTCATGGAGGGACAGGATATATATTTCCTGTTTCATGGTGCATAGATCAAGGGCTGAGTAGCTTCCTATTTAGGATGCTACATTCAAATTTGTAGTTGTCTTGAGTTGTTTTTTCTCTCTTGAAGAGCCTCTTCATCATATTGGGCATCTTGGATATTTTAGTTGCAGTAATTTTTGATAAGAAAGTGGTGTTCTTATTAGGTAACAACCCTATTTTCACAAAATGTCAGGACTTGTTATTGATTGGAAAGAAAGTTATGCTGGTAAAGTTATTGTATTTATGAACTAGTGCAAATGTACGTACTGTCTTTTCCAGTGTACTAAGGCTTGTTCACTTGGGCAGATGGTAAAGTTTATTTATGTGGAAAAAATAAATGACAGAAAAAGTGAAAATTTTCTCAATACCATTACTACTATCCCACACTTTCTTAACTACTCGTGTAGTCTTAAGTAACATCCGACTTCATTCTGCTCGTTTGTTGCATTTCGCATTGCAACATTCATCACCAATTTGTTAAAGACGTTTGTTTTAGTTGTTAATAGTTTGATGCCTCCACAAAGAATGTCTTCCCCTCTTTCAAAGAGCTTGCAAGGAAGCCTTAGGGATTAATGATGGTAAGATTTGACAATTAAATAATACGTATTATTTAAGGAATAATACTATTGGATTTTTTAAGAATTTTTGAAAATGTTTTGGAATTTAATCAGAGCTCATATGACACATTTTTAGGGGATGTCCTATTAGGCTTACGAAAAGTTTATTTAGAATATTCAATTAAAATGGAAGTTGATTGATACTGTCCAAAAGTCAGGATCGATGACGTGAAAATGCGGAAAAACCCTCTCAAGCGGATCTCAGTGAGGGTAGGAATCTTAGTAGAAGAGGAAGGGTCCCCACGACGAAGGAGAACGTATAGCCTTCACAGAACACCTCCTTCAGAGAAATGCTCAATCTTCTTTGGGAAGATTTTCCTCCTTTCTCAGCTCCTCCGGAACTATAAAGCTTCCTGGCTACCTTCACACACTTATGACGATAACAAATTTAGCACCAGAAACCAAGGAAGATTTTCCTAGCTCGGGTACTCTGGCGTTCATGTCAGAAACTGTCCTTGAGGCAACGAATGTAAGAAAATGCGAGAATGTCATGTGCCAGATGCAGGATTCAGTCTCCAGCTCATTAATTGGAAAATCACGCAGAAGCCTTTACCTTTAATGAAAATAAGGCAATAGAACTAGAAAGATTTGCACATATTTGATTAAAAGTAAAGAACTTACAATAAACACTTCACACTGCACTTCTTCCAAGTAGAACTTATGTCGGGACTCGACTTGTGTTTTACAAGGAACTACAACGATGTTTATATAGGCCAAAGATTGAAGGCAAGGACTGAGTACCCATGTGGCCTCATCAGCATCCTTATCGCTTCGAATCTTTAAATCTTAAAACATCATAAGGCTAAGTGACATAAAGTTAAAGCTAAAGGCGGACAAAAAGTGACATAAAGCTAAAGCTACAGCTAAAGATA
>JBBPFP011063617.1:0-12669 GCA_037974795.1 Kaempferia galanga | reverse complement strand
TGCTTTTTAGTCGCCAAGGCGCGATACTCTCCCTTCTCCCGTTCGCCAGCTCAGCTTCGTTCCAGTTCAGCTCATCTCTCCACCACCTCGGCTCGTAAGGTGCCACCTCGGTCTTCCTCGACCGTCCAATCGATCGTGTTTCCAGCTGTCCATCCGGCTAGATCTAGACAGAAACATATCTAATCAGGAGAAACAGTTGGTCTTTTTGTGCCCGAAGCACTTGTGCATGATAATAATCCAATGCCTCTTTTCTGATCTGATGAGCTTTATCAATTAACACAATTTTATTTTAGTTTTTAAAAAATAGTTGATGAAACTTAATAACATTATTTTTTAATTTTGATAACTATTTTAAAAATAATATTTTAAAATTTCAATTAAAAAATAAAAATAAAAATAAAATAGACAATAGGCTTACATGATTCACTTGTCCTCATCTTTCCTCTCCCCTTAGTTAATTAAGATTAAGTGTGCATAAAATCAGGGATAGACCGTCTATTTAACATTTAAAAAAATCTTTATTGAGCTAGTACTTTCTTTAAATTCATCTAAATATTGAAATGAATATTAAAATAAAATGGAAATTATATTTCTATTTGTCCTATATTAAAATAGAGCATATAAAATCAAAGAGACGGATTCAAAAATCAGAAGAGGGTTGGACTTTATTTATTTATTTATTTATTTTTGTTTGAGATTGAGTTAGAGCTCATCACAGCCCTGTTTAAGGTCTGTCTCGGTATAAAATGCAATATATGTATAATTTCTAGTTTTTTTTTAAAAAACCTTTATATATATATTTCTCATTTTTTTTTCATTGCTTGCCCATTTTTCATTTCCTTTCATAGTGGCATCCATGCTTCGAGTAGTTGACGTATTAATTGAGACTATGAGCTATACACCAACTATATTAATTTATTTTTTTCAACATATTAAATAAATAATGATTGAAGTCATAAATATTGGAATGGCCTTTACGATGGGAAGGGACATTATTTTATGTGCTGTCTTTATGATATTGGGGGCTCTCCCTATATGATTTTAATATATAGCCTTAATTTAATTTCATGTTGTTCCTCATGTATTTTCTCAAATTATTTATCGTAATTCTTTCGTTAATTATATATATGAAACTTTGTATTTTTCTCTGAGAAAATTCTTTTAATATTATATTTTAAATTTGGCAATTCCTAAAATATTATATAATATCAGAGATTTTCTCAGTTATCTGTATAAATACGTGTCTCCAAGTATTAGCGGACTGCACGTATAAGGTGACATGATAACAGCTAATTTGAGCTATTTTTAGTAAAGAGATTTCGATAGATACAAATTCAAAATATAATTAAAAAATAAGCATTATTAAATGCAATTTAAATATACAAATAAATTGACACGATTAACCTGTTAATACTATTTTAAAATAGTGATTTTTTAAATTGTATGACAAATATTTAAAAATTTAATTAATTCTATATATCTAAAGATTCACTTTTTGTTTTAGTAATTTACTAAAATAATTCCTTTTTTTCATGGGTAATTCTGATTAAAGGAAACGTTTCAATTTCAAATAATATAAATTAAAAATTTTATTATTAAAATTTTATTTGACGTTCTGGGTAGTAAATTAATGAATAAATTTTTAAAATAAATAATGGATTTAAAAATATTAAATTAATAAATCATTTATTTTAAATATTTTTTGATCTACTTTATTAGTCAGTAAAATTTTTTTAATAAATTACTCTCAGAATTAATAAGATTATTAAATACTAATAAATAAAATAAAATAAATAATAATAATAAATGAGAGCTGGTATGCTTTGATCAACGAAATAGTCCAGTCAGCCATCAATGTTTTCTTTTCCAAAAAACGTCCCGTCCCATCCAAAATGACCTAATTATCTTTACGTGGATATTATTATCTCTTATTCTATAAATTACATTTTGAATTGATGGACATTATAATAATTATAAAATTATAATTCTTACTGGAGTTATAACCACTACCATTTTAATATAGACTTATCCTATCTAATAATATTTAATAGTTATAAAATTATAACTATTATAATTACAGTCACAAAACTCAACTATAATTATTACAATGGTTTCATAATTATTATAATATAAATTTATTATATTCATATAATTGTTCAACTAGTTCAAAATTAAATTTAATATATCCGTATCAAAAGATAATAATATTAAACAATATATTTAAAGGCAGTTATGTGGTTGTTTTTATTAAAAAAAAGGATATCTTATGTAATTATTAAAAAAATCTATTTTGATTTTTACCCTAATTTTAATCTAAATTATTATAATAAATTAAAATAATTTTGATACTTATGCAGGACTAAAAAAAAAACCAAATTTTAAAGTGTCATAATTGTTAACTTGGAACTCGAAAGAATTTTTAAAATCTATATTTATTACCGAGCATCTTAAATTTCAGGTGTAAATTTCACCCTTTAAGCTCTCAATCGAGGTATCTAAAGATTTGATTATTATTTTTAATAATTTTAATTTTTATAACGTTATGATAATTTTAGTATTTGTTTTGTAATTATGGATCATGACTACTCTGTTTTATTTTATTAATTTAAATTTTTATTAAGAGATTTTTCTTCCTAAAAAGATTTCTGTTATTTATCTTCTAGATTGGAATTGAAAAATATATATATTAGAATTTCTTTCCTTTCTTAATTATATAATTTAGAGTTTATATAAACACTATACATATATAAAAATTAATTCCCCTATTTTGATGAATTTCAATTATTTATGGCGTTCTCTTCTTGAGTTTTTCTCTTATCCCTCTAGCTATAAGATACTTTTGAGATTAAAAAGGGCGTAGCGTAGACGATGGAAATATGATATTCCTGATTAATGGGGAGGGTTGATTCTCAAAAATTGACGACTTCTTAAGAGTTAAGAATGAACGACCTGTGATTTACTCCACTATACATTTAATATCTGTATACTTGCATTTATCTCATTCGATATTCGTAAGAGTACTAGGGGCAGCTAAAGTAGCGGATCTAACTTTTATTTTTAATTAAAAAATTATATTTTGATATTTTTTATATGATAATAATTTTGATTTTTGTCCAAATGATTTTATATCATAAATTATATGATTTCAGGGGTACGTTTGCTATTAGACAGAGAGAGAAAGAGAGTTGTGTGTGGGTTTCCGTAACCCAAAGCCAAACCCTACTAAGTAAGAGTTCACTTACCCGCGGGACCCACTCGTTCGCGTATCGAAAAGACATCGGCACAAATTCAGGGGAATTTGTTTGGTACGTTTAGGTGTACTGAATCACTCACTGATCCTGGAAGCCGTGGTGTACGGTAACACACAAGGTGGCGAGACGGATCCCAGAGCGCCATTGATGGCGTCGGTTAGTGCCTCTACTCAGATCGAAGGTTGGAGTTGTGTTGGAGCCATGGAGAGGTGAAGATGTACCTGCAATGCCGATGCCCCGTTATCTTTAATGTTATTCATCTATTTTCTTCCATGATCTAATTTTTCCCCCTTCTCTCCGATGGATTTGGTCCCGAGCCTAATCTTTGCTGTTTGTTTTTGGTATCTTTCTACGTGGGCGGTGAGTCCGTCTGTCTGAGATAGCTCATTGGAGAAGAGGAAGTCTTGTCATGTGGCTAGAGCCAGCAAAGATGCCGCTGGTTGTCTGATCTACCCCCCTCTTCCTTTTCATTGCCTTTCCCTCTTTTCCTTTATAAAAAAACGCTTTTTGGGCTTTCTTTTCGGCGCTCTGCTTCACTTCACCCGATTTTTACTCTTGGTCTTGTTCTTCTTCTGGTTTGGGGAGCAACAGCAGAGCTTTGAAACGTTGGGAGGGGCGGGGAGCGAGAAAGGCGAGATTTTGGCTGCAGGAGGGAGGACGGGAGAGGATGGGAAACGAGGAAGGTCTCAAGGAGAGTGTTGATATGGAGGCTCTGCTCAAGGAAGTCGTCGATCTGGTATTTTGTTCTTCATTTTCTGAAAAATTGGCCTTTTCGCGTTCATCTCTCCCATTGTTGTGCTCGCTTTTGAGAGCTGTTTATGACGAATCGTTGCTTGGTGGCATTTGCAGGAGAACATTCCGTTGGAGGAAGTGTTTGAGAATTTGAGATGTACCCGGGAGGGTCTCACCACGCAGCAGGCGGAGGAGCGCCTCGCCATCTTCGGCCACAATAAGCTCGAGGAGAAGAAGGTGCTGCACATCTCCGTTTGAAAAAAAAATCCTTTATTGGTTGTAGAGGAAAACTCTCTTTTGTTTTGTTTTGTTTTCTTAATTCTACTCTTTGTTTTGTGCGTTTGGTTTCAGGAGAGCAAGTTCCTGAAGTTTTTGGGATTCATGTGGAACCCTTTGTCCTGGGTTATGGAGGCGGCCGCCATCATGGCCATCGCGCTTGCTAATGGAGGGGTATGGGCACTTACCATAGAGTGAAACTCTTCTTCCCGCACATTTTATTTTGTCCCCTTGATTTCAATTTTCTTCCAATTTTCCTTTTTTTTATCTTTGACAGGGGAAACCTCCAGATTGGCAGGACTTTGTTGGTATCATAACCCTGCTGGTTATCAACTCGACCATTAGTTTCATTGAGGAGAACAATGCTGGCAATGCTGCCGCTGCCCTCATGGCACGCCTTGCACCTAAAGCTAAGGTTGGAATTGACTCTATATCTCACTTCAACATTTTACCGTTCTTGTTCTTTTGATGTTGCGAATAAAAGATTGCCTAATTCCAGAAGGTTAGTCACAACTTGAGCTGATCTTTTTTTCTTTATTTATGAACATTTCAGATCCTTAGAGATGGTCGGTGGTGTGAGGAGGAAGCTGCTATCCTCGTCCCCGGGGATATTATTAGCATCAAACTTGGAGACATCATCCCTGCAGATGCACGTCTGCTTGAAGGAGATCCTTTGAAGATAGATCAGGTTCTTACCTTTTGGTTCCTTCATCCCTAACAGCAGATGAAGTATTATTTTGATTATGTAGGCAAATTCTTCTTTTTGATCTTTGTGTCTTTTAATGCCATTTTGATAGAGTGCACTTACCGGGGAGTCTTTACCTGTCACCAAAGGCCCTGGCGATGGTGTGTATTCAGGATCCACTTGCAAGCAAGGTGAAATTGAAGCTGTTGTCATTGCTACAGGCGTACATACCTTTTTTGGCAAAGCTGCACATCTAGTGGACTCCACCAACCAAGTTGGTCATTTTCAAAAGGCAAGTTCCAAAACTATATATTTCAAAAATTTCCCTGTGAATTTAGCTTTCAACAAATTTGATACTGTTACCATCATTTTAGCCCTTACATTAACAGATTGTATTTGCAGGTCTTGACAGCTATCGGGAATTTCTGCATTTGCTCAATTGCAGTTGGAATGTTTGTAGAAATAATTGTGATGTATCCTATTCAGCACCGAGCCTATCGTCCTGGAATTGACAATCTTTTGGTTCTTCTCATTGGAGGAATTCCCATAGCTATGCCTACTGTGCTTTCAGTTACAATGGCAATTGGTTCACATCGCTTAGCCCAGCAGGTTTGTGAAAGCCATGTCACTTGTTTTCTTTTGTGCCTTACGAGTGATAGGTTTCCTCCACCGCATACAAAATAAACCACCTGATAGAAATTGAACTTCTGCGATCCTTATCCAGTCGCCTCAATCAAGAAATGTGCAGATTGTGACCTTGATGGCTTCCCATGTTTCTTAGGGTCAATTATAATAACAACACACCATGAGTTTCAAATATTTGGGTGCTTGCCACGTGAATCTTCTTAGTGTCAATTATCTCCATTGGATTTTAAGAAAATACCCAGTAACAAAAATGTTAATGTTTTGGACTCACAGAAGTGTTTACAATGCAAGAGAGAGAGTACCCTACAGATCACACAGGAATACAGGCAGGAATTGGTGAAATGTTGACAGTGAAGTTAAAGAAAAACCATTGCAATTTAAAGAGACATGCAGATGAGGGAATGGGGAGTTGCTCAGATGAATTGAACTATTAAGAATTTCCTAGGGCACCTTTGCAAATCATCCAAAATGCTTGTGTAGAATTGTTTGATTCAGTTTGGAACTCTTGCAGGGCGCTATTACAAAGAGGATGACTGCAATTGAAGAAATGGCTGGGATGGACGTGCTATGCAGTGATAAAACTGGCACACTTACTTTGAACAAGCTCACTGTAGATAAGAACCTTATTGAGGTATTTGTTCGATTTCCTTAATAGAAAAATGCTGTCATCTATTGATTTATCCTTTTATGATCCTCTGTACTTACAAATATCACGAGTTTACTCAGGTCTTCTCCAAAGGTGTAAGCCAGGACACTGTGATTTTGATGGCTGCTAGAGCCTCGAGGACTGAAAATCAAGATGCTATAGACACTGCTATTGTTGGGATGCTTGCTGATCCTATGGAGGTTAGCTATTGTTTCTTCAGAATCATATTTACCAATTATGTAGACCTTTGCATTGTTTTCCTTGCCTGTGTAATATCGATCTTCTTTCTTCTATTGGTATGTTAAAAAGGCACGGGCTGGTATTCAAGAGATTCATTTTCTGCCATTTAATCCTACTGACAAGAGAACTGCTTTAACTTATATTGATACTGAGGGGAAAACATATCGAGTTAGCAAAGGTGCACCGGAACAGGTACAAACCTCAGCATCCTGTGATTTTGTTAGTAACTTCAAATCGACATATGACTGGATTAGCTGTTTTTCTATTGTGCCTTAGATTTTGAATCTTGCGCACAATAAGTCTGAGATAGAGCGAAGGGTCCATGCTATTATTGACAAGTTTGCTGAGCGTGGATTACGGTCACTTGCTGTTGCATATCAGGTAGAAAATAAAGAACAAAATAGCTTTCTTTTGACTGGTAAACTTCCTGTGATTTTAATTGTAATTCTGTACAGGAAGTTCCAGATGGAAGAAAAGAGAGCCCAGGAGGTCCATGGCAATTCATTGGTCTCATGCCACTTTTTGATCCCCCGAGGCATGACAGTGCTGAAACAATTCGTAGGGCATTGAATCTTGGTGTCAATGTAAAAATGATTACAGGTATGCTATCTGCTGTAGAAGGTCATTCTTTCTTTCGGCTTTACTTCCCTTTGACTATACAATTTAATTGCTTTTAGGGATTTTTGTTGGAGAAATTAGTTTAGTTTACGCATTCAATTGAAAAAAAAATGACAGTATCATCTTGACATAGCTGTGAGATGATATGAATACAAATGTCATCTAATGGGATTAATGCATTCTAGTTCTCAAGAAGTCACCATTGCACATATTCAACCAATCTTCTACCAGACAGTTGAACATGTGAAAAATGTATCACAGAGATGCTCTAAATTAGCACAAGTATAGTTCTGAGTGAGTCTGCAAAGGTAATTGGAGTGGTAATAAGTGGTCATCTGTACATCCTTGGGGTGTTGCTATCTTTAGTATTGGACAATGCAGTTTCCTTTTCAATTCATACAGAGAAGCTGTTCTTCGATCAATATGTCACTAGAAGGATTGTTTTGCCTGAAAAATGATAGGGTAATCATTGCCTAACAATCAGGATGTATTTCTGATTGGATAATCACTTTCACCTGTCATATGTGTTCCTCTTGTCCTGACCTCATATGAAGCTTCTTTGGCTTTCTTATTTCTTGACTGAAACAATCAAAGTCAGTTCCTGATTTGGATGGGATTGTTGAATAATGGAAAGATTATTTTTTTGGCTATGCAGGACTCCGTAGGTATTTGGTTAAGATTGGTTCTCCTTGGTCAATTGTTCTCTATGTCTTCAGATGTAGTGAACTTGCACATAATGTAAAACTTCCATTGGTTATCTAAAATTTCCAAGTATTCTTATGTTCGACTTCATCAGGAGTTCTTTTCCTATTTCAGTATGTCTGAGATTGCAGACATGTCAGCCAGGTTTTGTATCCAACCATCAATCTTATGATAATGACTCCCCAAAAGGGCCGTTGCCTTGGAGAAACATCCAACTTTTTATCTGTGAAGTTTCAGATTGGCATTTTATTCTTTCTTTCCCCCACCTCCTGAATTCTGTTTTGATTGGTACTATTTTCCCAACGTCTTTGAATTTCATGAATATATTAGATAGTTAGGGAAGAAAAGTTCAGTAACTTACCACATACAAATTAATAAGCTTTTAGTTTGTGTAGCCATTTTCTATTAGAGCAGCATATTATTTTCACTAATAAAAAATACAGATAAATGAAGGTACATTTGTTATGTTATATCATATTTTTCTTTTTAACATCTAATTGATCATTCAAAATATTTATACTACTAAAAGAAATGATCTTTGCTATAGAATTGCCAGTTCAGTGAGGTTTTCTTTGTCGTTTTAATCTATTATCTTCCAAAGGGGTTGAGAAAATGCCAATTCATGCAACCCTCCGTTGTGCAAAATTAGAGCTATTATTCATTGTTGTATTTTCTACTAGTATTACATTTTTCCTCATTAAATGTCTAGAGATGGAGCCATTGATGGTAGTGCAGCTACTATAATTGGAATGAGTACATGTTATCTACTTTTCATACCTGTTCTGTCCTAGTCATTGCAAATGAAACAATCGTAGTGTTGGTTAATGCATTATAATATCTCAACTCAAATATTTCTCCACAAGGTGATCAACTGGCAATTGGAAAGGAAACTGGCCGTCGTTTGGGGATGGGTACTAATATGTATCCTTCGTCTGCTTTATTGGGACAGAACAAGGATGAGTCGATTGCTGCTTTGCCAATCGATGAATTAATCGAAAAGGCTGATGGTTTTGCTGGTGTATTTCCAGGTATCCTTGAAGTTCTTTACTGCAACAAGATTCTCACATTATTCCAAAAGATGAAAATAAAAACACATCTATTTTTTCAGAGCATAAGTATGAAATTGTTAAGCGCTTGCAAGCAAGGAAGCATATTTGTGGTATGACTGGTGATGGAGTAAACGATGCTCCGGCTCTTAAGAAGGCTGATATTGGAATTGCAGTTGCAGATGCAACTGATGCAGCTCGTAGTGCATCTGATATTGTACTCACCGAGCCTGGTCTAAGTGTTATTATCAGTGCTGTCCTTACTAGTCGTGCGATCTTCCAGCGTATGAAAAATTATACCGTATGTGCACATCTCAGTCAGCATTATGCCGATCTGACATTATCAAATTGCAATCTAATTACTAGTTTTGTTTACAGATTTATGCAGTTTCCATTACAATCCGTATTGTGGTATGTTCTTTATCCCTTTTTTTGGGTTTTCATCATGTATCAGGTGCTATATTATGCTCTAGCATGCATTTCAGGAAGAAAAATTGCTGTACTAACAATAATTGATTTGTCCTAATAAAGAGTAAATAATTTTTGCTATTGTCCTGGTGAACTCAGGATGTTATACTTTTATATTTTTATTTTTTTTGAACATTCATAGGAATTTGGTTTCCCTGAAGTAAAAAATTAAAAAGAAACAAAAGATACCTTTCTACTTCTTATTTTTTTTAATTTTAGCATCCATTTATAAGGAAATATTAAAAGTGTGCCTACATTGACAGCTTGGATTTCTGCTTCTCGCGCTTATATGGGAGTTTGATTTCCCACCGTTTATGGTTCTTATCATTGCAATTCTCAATGATGGTAATAATGTTTTTTCCCATTTATGCACCATGGTGGTTCAGCATTTATCCTTTTATCTGTTTGTTTTTTGGTAAATGCTATGCTTAACCTTGTAGTTAGTTCATACTTGTAATGGTTCTCCTTTGAACACAAACTCTTTTTGTACGAATGTCTTCAGGCACTATTATGACCATATCGAAGGACAGAGTCAAACCATCCCCTCTTCCTGACAGTTGGAAGCTTGCTGAGATTTTTGCAACTGGAATCATCCTTGGTGGTTACTTGGCCATGATGACAGTCATTTTCTTTTGGGCTGCCTACAAAACAAATTTCTTCCCGGTAGAATAATTTTATTTTTCAATTCCAAACAAAACTATCTTTTGGATCAGGCTTTGAATAACTGAGATTTGAAGTTATTAATCTGTCGAAGTCGCCAGTTCGTTTAAGAAATTGCACTAAGCTGGAATATTCTTAATATTCCTCAACTACTAGTACTAATTCTATCTCCAAACTAACTGCTGCTGTACATGTTTATAATTGTCAGCGTATATTCCATGTCGAAAGCCTTGAAAAAACAGCCCAGGATGACTTTCAAAAGCTTGCATCTGCGGTCTACCTGCAAGTGAGCACCATTAGTCAGGCACTGATATTTGTTACGAGATCACGCAGCTGGTCTTTTGTCGAGCGACCCGGTTTCTTACTCGTCACTGCTTTCATGGTCGCTCAGCTGGTAAAATGTCCTTTAATTTAGCAATGTGCTTATCTACAGATTGCTTAATCTTCTTGTCCATCTTTTACCTTGTCCAACCGCAGATTGCTACACTGATAGCTGTTTACGCCAACTGGGGTTTTGCGGCGATCAAAGGGATCGGATGGGGATGGGCTGGTATCATTTGGCTTTACAACATCATCTTCTATTTCCCACTAGATATTATCAAGTTCCTCATCCGCTATGCTCTGAGTGGCAAGGCTTGGGATCTCGTCATTGAACAAAGAGTAATTCATACCGATAAACAAATTAGTACATGCTTTCACACTGAATTTTAATTCATCCAAATTTTTCTTCTTGTAGATTGCTTTTACGAGGCAGAAGGATTTCGGGAAAGAAGCGAGGGAGCTCAAGTGGGCCCATGCTCAAAGAACATTGCATGGTCTGCAACCACCTGATACTAAGATGTTCAACGAAAGGAGTGGCATCACAGAATTGAATCAGATGGCAGAAGAAGCAAAAAGAAGAGCTGAGATTGCTAGGTTAGTTCTATTCTCTTTTCGCTCCTGCGTTCAATCTGCGACATGTTTCAGTTTTTGATTTTAGCACTGATCCTTCATGTGTTTCATGGTGGCTTTTTATTTAAACTGGTTTTGAAATGGCACTTTGACATTAAAGTCCAACTAGTTGCCTGCCACATTCAGTCAGTTTCAACATGTTGCATGCTGATTTTCCATGTTCTTTTCATCGCGTGGTTTCTTTAAGACTGATTTGTCATGTTCTCCTGATGCTATTTCGAGTAAAGTTGAACAAAAACAAAAATGCTACATGTGCATTTACTTCCACTGACACTTCGTTCATTTTACATATGATACACTGCTGTAATGCCACTATATACGTGATGTTGCTTCCTGATGACTTAGGCTGAGGGAACTGCACACTCTGAAAGGACACGTCGAGTCAGTCGTAAGATTGAAGGGCTTGGACATCGACACGATTCAGCAAGCTTATACTGTGTGATCCTCTGATGATGTTACTGTTGAAGAGTGAAAATAATATTAATGTCACTCAAGTTGTAACCCATCCTTCTGTACTTTTGACCTGAGACTTCATGTCTTTGAAACAATCTAGAATCTCTATTTTCTATTCCTGCAATCTGCATTATATGAAGTGCAAACGACTGTCTCCAGATATAACGGCGATCAATCTGTTTTGCATCAATTTTTTTTTACTGAGTTCATGATTTCTTTCAAGTTTCTGATGGACAAATTTATGTAATAAACGCTAGGCAGCAACTCCATGTGATTCATTATTGCCGGCACTGCTCTGATGTTTTGGAAGCACATGTATGTGGAGATTTGAGCATCTGACTTGTAGATATCATTAATGTGTTGCATGTGAGATTGTGTTTGGTTGGGTTGCAGTAGCATGAAGATTCTCCCTGTGACAGGACTCAGCAGCTTCACAATCTTACATGTTAAATTATGCTTGAATCTGATAGACTGCAATGAATCTGTTTGGGTTTTATAAGTGTTTTTTTAGTAGGATTTTTTTCATATTGATCCTGGGTAAGTGGAGTTGGCCTTTACTGTTGCCTTAGTTTGTGAGAGCAGATCCCCTGGTTCATAATTCCTGATCCTTTTGTGGTCCACATCAGGAAGAGCCGTTGGATCAGATCAGGAGGAACCAATATATGGATTTTTGATCTGATTCAACGACCCTCCTGATGTGGATTAAGAAGGGATCAAAAATTATGGATCAGAATCTCATCTAAGATTTTACACATTAAGTCATCAGATTTATCTTTTGATTTGAAGGCAGAGGAATTAAGAAGAAAATAAAATGAGAAATCGTCATCTCTTAGAATAATAGATTGTATTCAATATTAAAAAAATATATATTTTTAATTTAAGTATTTAGCGTTTTGAATTGATTAATTATATATGAGTGATTAATTTAGTTCTATAAAAATTTATCATCAATTATTAAGATAAATTAATAAAATACTAATAGAGACCTATACAGACGATCAATATTCTTAATCCATTCTGGAAAATCTCTTGCTCATAATTATAAAAGATGAAAATAAATAAAAATTATTAAAAATAATATAAAAAAGATATTTGGAGTTTCTGGAAAGATTATATAAAAGTATTTTATATATGTTTTTAACCAATTGATAAAAAATCATTTAATTTAACATATTGCAATAGTGTAGTAGATACAAGTTTTTTTATTTTTTATTTTTAAAAAGAGCATTAAGGTGTCTTTTAATTTTTGCTATATATATAATATAGTTTTGATAATTAAATGAACTCACTCTAATG
>JBBPFP011063401.1:0-12670 GCA_037974795.1 Kaempferia galanga | reverse complement strand
GATAATTTTATTAGGCTTTAATTAAGCCTATTTAAATCATCCCAATCATAACTAGGAGATTTTTAAAAATATTAGCATAAAATTATTTAATTAAATTAAAACCTTCCCCTGCCCACCCTATTTCGGCCCATGTGACGCTTCAAGACACATCGTCGGCTAGTTCAATGCCTGCTGACGCGTCGTTGGACCCACACGACACCTTGGGATATGAGCAAAATGAAACAAAACAAGATTTTAATCCATGGTCTCAATACACAGACAAGTTATCCTATAGTTCTTATGAGGTGAAGTTATTATTCCTAGACTATAGGATCATGTATCTATCTAGGAATTTCTAATTTGACTAAGCTGTCAACAAATGACATTTATCCTTAATAGTAAGGAATTAAATCAACGGATGTAAATGAACATGATATATATCAAATGCATACTTTCCCAAAGGAAATTTTTCATATTTGACTATGCATGTATGTCATGGCATGACAATTATCTACTTTCTATAAGAGAATCATGTATAGCATATATCAAGGATCACATGTAAACATATATGTGATGACATGACAATTTTCATGACACTCATGATATTAGTATAAACAAAGACGACATGTAATAAAAATACCTAGACCTCCAATCTATGTGCCATCATGAATATTATGTCAAATACAAAATTTGACTTAAGCAGATCAACTCCTTTGAATGTGTCAAAACCCTAAACTTGGCACATAGATTCTATCCACCATGACAATTTTGATCAACTTAAAAACTAAATTTTTATTGGCAAATTTTAAAATCCTTTGGATAATATTTGAAGTTTCATTCTTAAGGTACCACTATACCTCGAAAATGCTCTAAAGTGTTACTTTGGTCATTGTTGGGTTAACTGCCCATCTAATTTAAGTTGACACATCCTATATTCATTTAGTGTAAAGGAATTACACTCTTAGGAATCCAATACATATTGGAGCTCCTTGGGTTTACTAGGTACTCACTAGGGATAACCTCCACCTTCCTAATGACTCTTCTAGGCTTCTTGGAAACTTTAGTCAGGTTAGTCTCATCAAGATCAATATAGGGATGACCTCCTTTGTAACCTTAAACTCTAGACCTAGGGTTGGTTTTATAGCCATATAGAACTCTATGGTATAATAACACACTATCCTTAGACTTGGTTTGTATCACAAACCCTTCTTGTCCTTAGATAGTTTTTGTCTACTTAAACTTAGATTTTGTTTCTTTAACCCACTCACCTCATTTATTATTTTCATAAGGGTCTTCTCCAATTAATTAAGTCTTGATCTCAAAATTTGATTGTCCTTCTCTAAGACCTTTACTTCTAGATTTTTCATCTCCAACTCGACCATTATTCATTTAGGCATATGTTTATCCTTCTTAGGGGTCTTACCTAATTTTTCCCTACCTTTCTATCCTTAGATAAGGTAGTTCTAGCATTACATAATCTAGAAATGTCCTTAGATTTATCAAATTTCCTATTTTTAATGATCATAAGTACTAAGATTATAAAATTTACTGTTAGCATGCTTTTTTATCATTACATAATAGAATTGCATTAAATAGTGATACCCTGGACCTTAGAAGCTCCCTCTAAGTTTAAGCTTCCTCTTTTGTCCTTAGTTGGGTTCCTCCCCTTTGGACATTGGTTTCGCTAATATCCTTGTTGATTGTATGAGAAGCACACTATGGGCTCCTTGCCCTTCCATACTAAGGATCTGAGTTCCTTTGGCTTCTCCTTTGCCTTAAAAGTACCACATGAGTTTTTTTTTCATCAATTTTGGACATTTGATCTTATTGTTTCTCTTCTCCCTATACTCAAAATATATGATGTGATATTTATTTTTATTAATTGAAATTGTTATATCTTTTTATGTTGGACTCTCATGCTAGTCGAGGTGGTACTCACTTCCTATTCATTTCCTTCGAATGTTGAGAGTTCCGTCGGTTTTGGTGTCAATGACCTATCCTCCCCTTCAATCTTTGTGGTGGATTTTTCTTCAACCTCCTCAGTTTCGGATGTTGAGCACCTCTCAACCTCCAAATTTTCTTGCTCTTGAGCTAATGAGCCTTCTTCCTTGGGCTCATCCTTCTCTTATGTCGGTGAGGGTTCTTCATGATGCTTTATTAGCTTCGTTCATAATTCCATGGCATCCTGGTACTCACCTACCTTGCACAACATATCGTAGACAAAATGTTTTTAAACATTTGTGCTAGCTTGCTATTTGTCTCCGATTTGTGAACTTGCTCTCCTTGGTACATTCTTGTACTTTGGGAGTCTTCCTTTGCTATCCTTTGGGGCTTCAAATCTCTCCATTAGGATGAATTAATTGTCAATGTGCATCATCATGAAGTATCTATCCATGATCTCCAATATTCAAAATTTTCCATTGTGAATGGTGGAGGTAACCGAGTGTTGTATTTGAATCTTTGGGATCCATTTTGAAATTGCAGTTTTTCCTTGTTCCTCTAGCGTTGTGCTCTTATGTCCGATGAAGTGCGATCTCACTATGATACCACTTGTTGGGCATGTGATGCCACTAGAAGGGATGAATAGTAATTCATTTTGTTTCTCGATCAATCATATGGTCGTTTACAACAGGTTAGAATGCAATGAGAACAAAACATAAGCATTCGACAGCTCAAATTTACATTGTTCAAAATCCTCGATTCCTACTCCACAGCCTAGAGCCCTAGTGATAGCACCACTACCCTTTCTGCTAGTTGAAAACCTTTCAGAGGCGGAGAGACCTCTTACAAGAAATACAAACAAATACAAAGATACAATAGAGAATAAGAATAATGTAAACGAAATACTTTACAATAATGAATCTTTACTTTGATCGCTTTTGGTTGATTTGAATTGTCACCTGAAGGTCTGGAATTCAACAACACTTCCCCTTAAAACCTCCAAGAACTAGCTAAGAACTAGCAAATCGAAACTCCACAAAACCCTCTTTTATAGGGTTGTCGTCATGACTACACCCTATCAGTCTATTGATTGCTAGCACCTACCAGTCTATTGCTTTGTCATAATCTGAATGTCGCTATGCTTTGTCACCCTAACGATTCCATCCAACTTAGCAACAATCATTGCTCCTCCACTATCAGTCGACTCATCATTAGTCGAGTGATGCTGTCGAGTTCAAAACATTCTATTCACTCTGCAACATCATCAGTCAAGTCCATCACTTAACTAAAGATACAACATATCAGTTGATTGATCACACTATAAACCCCCTTTAACTCCCTCAAACCTCAAACTCGTGGTTTAGGGTTCATTAATCAATTGTTATTCCCATAGCAGTTGACTAATACTTTTGTTCCAGCCTTGCCAAGACTAAAATCTCATCTTGCCTAATATTTCACTTCAACCTATCAAGACTTTATTTGCCTAGCATCCGGCTAACCTTGATCTGTTAAGACTTTACTTGTCTAGCATCCGGTCAACCTTGACTTACCAATACTTTACTATTGGCAAACATCCAGTCCTCCTTGATCTATTTGAACTTCCCTTTTCGTGCCTACATTTGGTTAACCTTAACTTGCCAAGATTTCACCATTATCAATATCTAGTCTTCCTAATAGAATTCAATTTGGTTATTGCCTACATTTGGTTAACCTTGACTTTCTGTCTCATGCCTAATGGAATTTGATTCAAGTTGGTTTAACTCGAGGCAAGATTGGATTGACTTTCCTGAGTTTGTCTTCAAGCGGAGTTTAGTTCAGTTACGTTACAGAATAAGGGAGGTACCAGTTATCGAAAAGGCAATGGTAAGTAGAAGATTGGTGTCATCATCAATAACGTCAACAATTAAAGAGGAGGCACTAGTTGCAAAGGCATAATGACACCAAGTGAAGAAGGAGGCGCACCAGTTACAAAGATTGTGTCCGTTAGAAACCTTGCTTGTTTTCTCCTTCCCTATATAAGGTAACAGTGCCATCACGGAAGGGTATGTGATTCACTAGATCCCACTACTTTTACTCTTTTACTCTCTTCTTCAACTTTTTCTTCCTAATCTGACATGAGCATTGGAGGGGCAAGCCAAGATATGCCTTGGCCCCCTTTTCAACCTCTTTCTTGTCCTTCCAGTAGTGGCTAACACCAACAATCTTCATTCGATGAATCTGAGACACCAGATGAGTTTATATGATTATTCGGCACAACGACAGAAGCCGACCCAACTGAAGCTAATCCAATCGAAGTCGATCCGACCGAAGCCGATATGACCAAAGCCAACTTGATAGAAGCTGACTCGATAGGAGCTGACTCAATAAATATCAACTTGATCCTCATTTGATTTGCCTAAAGGGTTTGACCGCGCCCACATAAAGGAGTCATCTCATCCCTTAATCTTGTACCAGATCAATAAATAAACACAAATATGGAAATGATATCACATGAAATTCACCTATAACAATTATGACAACTACATTATAATATTAAAGCATGACTAGCATTAGTATAAACAATTCTATTATATTGCATCTCAACTTAATGCATCATAACAACTCTGATCAACATAAACCATATACCAAAGAGATTTTACAACGTTAACATAAATCACTGATATAGTTAATGAATAACAACATAGTCAATACAGGTTTAAGAGTACAATGGAATTAGAATAATCTCAATAGAAGTATTAAGATAAATTGAGCTCCTAATGAACAAAGAAAAAAAAAAAAGATAAATTGAGATTCCTCATTGACTTGGCTTCACTATGATTAACCTAATCCAAGCATCTAAATAATCCTATTAAAATTGATTAACAACTTACCAAAAAACTTGAGCTTTTAGAAAAGTAAGCAATTTATAGAATAAACCATTACCATGTTATAAAACTAATAGATGTTGAAGATCCTATCTTCAAGAAATCCTAATTTGACTTTATGGACTAGGTCAAGTAAAACACAACACACCTAAACATGAGAGGGGATCCTCTAGTCTGCAATTTATAGACCAGTCCTTGTCCCCTCTTATCTACACCGTTGGCGCAGATCAGGCACCTGATCTACACCAGACCAGGATTGGTCCACAAATTGCGGACCAGAGAATCCCTTGCCTAAACATAGATTGAATTAACAAGAAAATCACAATCTCTCTCCTCAAACTCCTTAAACTCAATAGAAATTTTAGATTTTCCTTGTTAATAAAATAGAGGTGTTCCTCACAATTATTTGTTCTAATATACAACATTAGTTAAATGACATTCAACACCTAACACCATTTTGCATCATGAGCTTAACAATTTCATGACATCCTATAGAAATTATATAGAGATCAACTAACTATTAGATTTGTAAAATCTCTCTCCTTAAACTTGATTGACCGACCTAGCACTCCCTAGTTTCTCATTATTCATCATGTAGAAACCCACACTCTTCACAATCATGTAGTTTATTTCATAACACTAGTGAAATGATATTCAACATATAACACCATCATGTGCATAATCTTGTAAAAACATATAGCACTATATTAAGGGGGAGTGAATAGATGATATCTAACTTTCTCACAAATACAAAACTCCGATCAAGCATTAGTATATATGTGTATTTGTCAAGAATAGAGTTATAAAAGATATATGTATGCATAATGAAAATAAAACAATCGAGATCACAACTAACAAAATTATTGTAATATAATTCAGAGTCCAATCCTACTTTATGACTTGTGATGCATCCGATGGGCCACCTAAATCCACTAAACCACTCTTTTGAACCCGATGATAGTGTTAGCATTAATAATTCAAGGATAAAATATCACATAAACAATAGATCCGTTTATAAAATGAAGTACAATGAATCTCAACAAATGAAAATGAGAAATACAATGCGATGAGACATTCACTTATGTTAAAATGTTGATAGTCCCACAGAAGGAGGGTGAATAGATTATACCTGATTTTGTAAATTCTTGTAATCAACTAAACAATCAAATGAAGGTTAAAGTTAAGTATGCATGTGATCAAGATATTAAAATTATAAGTGTTCAACATGAATGAATATGAAATAATTACAATTCTAACAAGATCATAAAATGTGACTTTGAATCCCTCTTACGCTATGACCTAGGATGCATTGTGTGTCGCCTCTAGATTTCATTAATCTAGCCCTTTAAATGACAATTGAATAATCTTATATAAATGTTACAATATGGTGTTGAACTAACAACAAGTACAAAGCCATAACTAAAAATAACCTCAAGTAGACTCCTCTATAGTATAGTTAATCTAGACTCCTCTCTATATCAAGTAAACTTTGTTGGTGCAATCATGTCATAAGCATGTGATTTTGGTGTTTGGGCATTGTTTATGTTAGATAATATTGTTGACTTCAAATATATGTTAAGTGTGATGTAGTAGGTAAGGTTGATATGGGTAACAAGTGCAACAAGATAAGTTCAAGGAGGTGTTGGCATGAAGGAAGTCCAAGTAGGTACTTGGCATGAAGGAATTCCAAGTAGGTACTTGGCATGTAAAAGCCCAAGTAGGCACATATGTGAAAAAGTCCAAGGAGTTTGAACGTCTAAGACTTGGTATGAAGGAAGTCCTAATAGGTTAAATTTGACCAAATGCTAGACAACATAAAGACGTCCCAATAGGTTGAGTCCGACCGGATGCTTGGCTAGATAAGGAAGTTTTGGAGGCAAGGAACTTCTTAGCATGTGGAAGTCTAGGCTTGGAAAGTCTCTTAACACTAAGTCTAAGAGGTGAATTTGTGTGCACATGTATCTTGAGTGGTTAAGGGAACCAGAATTGTGCACGAATTCAAACTTAGAAGTGACTAATCGATTATTTAGTTGACTCAAACCAAAGGCTAGTAGTTGTCTCTCGACTAACTAGTTGAATGAACTACCGATCGACTAGTCCACAGTATGTTAAAATTGATCCATGTGACCTCTCCTATTAAAATCTAGTCAGTAGTCGATTGACAGTAGGGATAAGTTGCCTATCACTAGAGAAGGTGGGTTTTGAGGAAAGAATTAAGAACTAAAGATTTGGCTATAAATAGGTGTTCAAGCAACTCAGAAAGATATGGGAAAATGCCAAAAGCTAAATCTTGGGATCTCTAAGTGCTAAAAATGTCTTACATAATTTTTTCCCCCTTAAAGTGCTCTTTATAATACTTCATTCTTATCTCTAAAGAGATATTGTGAGAGGTTTCACCACCATTGGTTTACTAATTGAGGAGAAAATTAAAGGTGCTTTTGAGGAGTGATCCATCTTAAGGACTATACCAATGGAATAGGGTCCAAGGGAGGATGACCAAACCATGTTAAAATATCATGCATTAATTGGTTTGTCGTTCTTGCTAGTTGTGTTTTTATTATATTTGTTTTCCATTGCATAATTTGTTTTGAAGAGACAAAAAGAATTGCAAATGGGTCTATTCATCCCCTTCTCCTCTATGATGATCCTACAAACTCTTAGGGATAAATCATATATCTATGCAAGCCACTGATATCTTCCTCACTTTCATGACCCACCTCAGTTGACCTTCACAAACTCCCTTCGTTATTAGCATATTCCTAGTGAGCAATATAAAACAATCAAAGTGAAAAGATTTTAGATGCCCTCTAGAAGTTAACACACTCTAAGCAACCTCAAACTCACCTAAAGATAATGATCTATTTAACCCTAGGTGAGAAAAGTGATGCTATCCAAGAGAGCATCAAATCCATAGATAAAACATTGTCTTTTCTTTCATACCCTCTTGGTTCATTTTAGTACTTGTGTGTGAAGCATAAAGATTAGGGATTCTTTCTTATGAATTTTAATGGAAAAAACAAAAAAACACCAAACAACTTTTAAATGAAATAGTTGATAGTGAAATAATCCCATTGAATAATTCAATATTAATTTCCCATTTGTTAAATTTTGGAAAATTTTATGCTACAACTGCACTAAAGAAGTCAATAACAAACTCTATATTTCAACCAAAAAACATAAATGAAACTATTATTCATGAATCAATAAATGTGAGGATGCATAGGGTAACACCAATCCATACTAAATGTGTTCATGCTTCTCCCGTTTTTAGTTATATCTTCCATTTGTAGTTATAGAAGAGAAGATCCAAAATTTGGAACATTAATAATAAGAATGGATTCAGACTGATGAAGATGGTGAATAAATCCTAAAACTCCAGAACTGAATCCATATAACCAGAAGACAATCAATAGTCACAGCTTATCTAACCCTTATAAAACAACTTTAGCACAACCCTCTCATAATTAATCTCATCACCGTATCCAAATTTAATTGCTACCTGATTCAACATTATACATTTCTTATCTCAAGGCATCCTCTTTCACTATCCAAACTCATCATTAATGGTGCCTCTTTACTACTAGTAGAATGATCCAAGGCCAAACAATTTTGATCAAACCATAAATCCGTATTTTATGTGCAATATAGGCTAAATGCAAACAAATTATATTCTACATAATAACATATATTCTTGGTAGTAAACTCCTGTTTTCCATTTCCTACTATATATGTAACTGCTACATCTTTATCTAACAATTTGACTTATGTCCAAATTCACTTAGCAAATTAAACTTTGATTGTAATTATGAGACAACAAAAGGAAAGTATTCCCCATTCTGAAATGATAGTTGTAATATTTTATACTTAAAAATGGATATTAGATAATGTTTGTACAGGAATAATATGCCAAAGCTTATTATCAATGAGGCTGTGGCTAGCTGGTCATACACTTTGCTTTCAATTTACATTTGATTTGCTCTGTTGTTTATGCAGAGTCATAGTCCAGTTTCTATGCAGTTATACCACACTTCCTCTGTATGCACTTGTATCTCAGGCAAGTTCTTCTTCTAGCTTAGTTTTTCTGTCTTGAGTAAAGCTTATTTTTTTTAAAGAAAGTCATAATTTTGCAAAGTGCTTAAAAAAAATATCAATATCTCTAGATGAACTTAATGCCATAGTAAAACTTACGATGAATTTCTTGTCATTGCGTATGTTAATGGATTTAAATGATTGAAGTGTCATGTTCGATAAAATTGTGATGCAAACCATTGCCAATTAGGAAGAGATTGAAATTTTATGTTTTCATTTGATCAATATTATGTACTGCTTACTAGGAGATTGTATAAAATAATAACTTGGAGATGCTCAACATGGAATGCATGATTTGAAGACAACTGCATTCAGAGAGAGAGAGAGAGAGAGTAGTGTCTAAAATTTATAGTGTTAATTTAAGGGAATTATTTGATTTAATTATGATGTGGCTAGAATTAATTTAGTTAGATTTAATTAATTTAATTATCCTACATTATATTAATGAGATTGATTAATTATAATAAGAAAAATTATGTAGATCAATTTCTAATTAAGTTTAACTAGATATGAAATTTTAATAATTAGATTAATTATGAATTTAAATAGTTAAATAATTTTAATAATTAAGTTAGTTAGTTAGTTACGAATTTTATTAATTAGTTTAAATAAGGAGTGAATAATTTAGTTGATTAAGTAGTTTCAAATAAGTTTAAATAGCTATGAATAATTTATAATAGTTAATTTAATTAGTTCTAAAAATTAAGTTAATTTATTATGAATTTAGTTAATTTTAAATAAATTTTGTGGATTATCGAATTTAATAATTTAATAATTAAGTTAATTAAGTATTGATTAGTTTGAATGATTCTAATAATTAAGATAATTAATAAATTTTGAATTTAATTAGATAAATAATAATTAAGTTAATTAATTATAAATTTAAATAATTCAAAAATTCTCAAAGAATTTTTTTTAATAAAAGCTAATAAATATAGAAAATAAAATCTTACCATCAGCCTCAGTTATTCAAATTAAATTTATTTATTTAATTTAATTAATCAAATTAAACTACGTAATCTAATTAATGTAATTACATTAACTAACCTAACTAATTCAATAAAATTTTGTTTAATCGACTTTAATTCAGAGTTTCAATAAAATCAATTTGTAGTTAATATTTTTATTTGTATGAATAATTCAACATGTAAAATCTTGAAAGTCTAAAAGTAAGTTGTAGCATTTTTTCATCATCCTTCTAACTGGATTATTCAAGATGTTATTAATCATGAATAACTACTTTTTATCAAGTAGATGAGCATCCATATTTTTATAGTTTAAATAAAATTTTGTCAATCCACTTTAATTGCAACGAACTTTACTTTCCATTACAAATTTACAACGAATTTAGCTTTTCATCTCAAAAATTGTTTTTCGGTAGTGATATTCCAAGGAATTTGTTTTTTCATCGCGGATTACAACGAATTATATTTTCATTGCAAAATTGGTAATAAATTTATTTTCCCATTCCAAATCTTAAACAACGAAGTTTGCAACGATTTTAAAGTTTTGTCGGAAACTTTTGCAACGGATTTTGCAACGAAGTTGATTTACATTGCAAAATTTGCAACGAATTTTAGATTTTTTGTCACAAAATTTTGGGACGACTTATTTCCAATGAATTTTTTTGTCGTCGCAAATTCCTTTTGCAACGAAGTTTTTTTTTTTTAATTCGTTGCACAATTGATCCCTAAATGCCGAATTTTTTTTTTTGTAGTGCTTATAAGCAAATTTACAAATCTGAAGATGATGGTTGAATTGACTAAACTAGGTGTGTTGTATCATGATTGCATGAGGCAGAATGGGCACACTAAATACACCACACAAACTAGATAGGTCAAATTGACCAAAGAAATCAAACGGCCAAACATAGAATACAAATAACAAAGGAGTGGATCACTCTCTTGATCCATTCTCTTCCATTCAATTCTACCATTCTAACACACCCAATAGTGTGGCATTCTACTGGTTATATATCTTTGCATTATCCAATGTGATTGTTGATGCTTTAACTAATTTGGTTATTATATGCATGATCATTGATCCATAGTTGACTAAGATATTTGAGATGTTTATTTCTATTTATTTTGACTGTTTCTGGAAAGGGAGGAAATCAAGGAAGGTGGAAGATAAGACTGATTGAATGTTTCAAATTACATTTTTTTAATGATTCAATTGATATAATTTCCATTAACTTTGTTGTTTTGGTGACTGTGCAACAAGGGGGTGTGACAACGAAGGTACTGTAAAATTGGTGCCCAATAAAGGTAAGCAATTCTATAGTTTTGGTCTAGTCTTGGGAATAATATCACTCAACTTCCTTCCCAAGTAATTAATCTTCCAATTGAGAAGGTATGTATGTACAAATAGAAAGGCCATTTTTTTTATATTCATTGGTATGTAAAACTTTCTTGAATCTTTTTTATTGGCTGTCTTGTTGATTTCACTTTCTTTGCTTTTTTAGGGCAAAACTATTATCTTTTCTATGCATTACTTCATTTCTCTAAGTGCTCAACTATTTGTAGTGTTTTCCACTTTGGTACCATCGAATGATTTTGCTATTTTTGGATTGTATAAGCAGCCTACAATTATTTCCGTTAGCAGCTATCTCATGTTGCTTGCTCTAGATTTCTCTTGCCGCAATCCCAACATGGAAGAAGTGTGGTATTCATGAATTCATATGACATAATACCAAAAGCTATCAGGATAAAGAGAGGCAGTATAGACTAAGGATGACATTTTCATCTGGATCCGATGGAGGATCTGATATCCGATCTCAATAGAGAAGGGTATGGAGGAACTACTGATATCCGATATCCGACCCAATACCCGATTAAATAAAAGATCTATATTAAAGAAAATTTTCTTTTTTCAAAATCCGCTAACTATTTTTGTTGATATTACGAGTGGGGTTATATACATGTTTAATCTATTTTTAATTATATTTTATTTTTTAATATGATATTAATTCTAATATGTTTTTATTGAATGATGATAGTTGGATGGAAAGAAAAAAAAAATATTACTATAGAAGATGTCTGATCTTTTAATGGGTATGAGTATGGGTATGAGTATGGGTATAGGGATGGATACTTTATACCCGATAGATATGGAGATGAAGGATATGTAACGCCCGCCCTTATCTACTAGGCTTAAGAGCGGGGTTACTGACTACTATTTCTTAACTACTAACTACTGGCATGCAATAATTATGCGGAATTAAAACTGAACTATAAAATTTCTGACATTTTAGATATATATCACTAACATGCATGCTAAGTAAATACTTGCTGAATTAAAACAGATAACTTTTAAAAACTTAACATGTTTATAACACTAAAACATGAATTAAAATGCTAACAGATTTAAATGCAGAAACTGAAAATAAATTTCCTTTAAATTCTTGTCTGGGTCCCCTTGGACCTACCACACTCAGCCACCACACACACACACCATCGCCTCGTCGTCTTCCTTTAATTCTGTTTCCCTTTACCCTTATCTGCAGTAGGAGGAAATGCAACTATAAGCAACGCTTAGTAAGAAGTTAGCTACTCACAAAAATATAACATGCATCAATGTATAAAACAGATGAATGCAATCTAACAAAGTCTAAATCTCAATGAACATACAAGGTTACTGAGCTTATCCTGGAAATCAATTAACTTTGATTTAATTTAGCTTGTAGTTCGCTTTTCTTTGTACTTGTACTTTAATACTATAAATACTTGAAAATACTCAACTTTCTTTTGGGCCCTGGCTTGTACCATTCTTGTTGCGCGCATAACCCTAAGTAGGAT
>JBBPFP011063293.1:0-12674 GCA_037974795.1 Kaempferia galanga | reverse complement strand
CAAAACGTGGGCAAATTGGTCTAGTCCTTTTATGAAAAATCAAGTATTTTTGTTAATTTTTGTCACGAATAATAGTTATAAGGTATACACTTTTTTTTTTTTTTTGACGTTTAGTTAAGCACGAGGATTCGACTAGAGACTTATTGTGATAATTTTCATCCGAGTACCAACTTAAATATGCCCATGACGGTAATATATTGATATCTCGCTCTATCATTATTTCAAGTGTTAGTAGTCATCTGTGATTTACCTTCACCGTATTAGCCCTAGAACGGATTGACGAGAGATCTAGGGCCAGCACAATCACTTTTTACCACCAATAACGATGATATATCGATAGGTTTTATACTAGGGGTGATAATATAGTAAAAAGTAATTAATATTTATATCAATTCATTCCTAAACAAACATGAAACTTATACTAGAATGATAATGTCAATCAATGAAGAGAATTAATTAATCTTGTAAATTAAGAACACCCAAACAAATCACATTAAAAATGTAGTATTAGTCCCTTATAGTCTGCAAGCCTATTTAATTAGATTGTGTATTTGTTTGTATCCTCTGAAATATCTTGTCGTTGTCTAGTGGATGAGACTTTAACAGTGCATTCACTGCAGTAGTAATTCGTGGCAGAGAGAGAGAGAGACTTTGGGCAGTGTCAGTGTCCTACTTTTGATCATTAAACCAGCTGTGAGAATAAAATAGCTGGCGATGTTACCACACTTCGAATGCCGTGAAAGAAAGTGCATGATTGATACTAGTCTAGTCTTTCGGATGGACCATTTACATTAATAATTAATAATTATCCATAATTTAATCATTTATATTAATAATCAGTAATCATTCATAATTAAAATTCTATGCTACTGTTTAAATCAAAGTAAATAAAATGCTATTTTAATATTTTTAAAAATTGGGTACCAAAAAGCACCCTTTCAATTTTCCCTCAAAAATAAATGTCCAAATGATTCTGTGACAACTGGCTGCTCTCATGGATGACAGCAAGGCATTCATTAATTAGGAGGTACGAAGACAGCTTCGGCCATTCTTGTATCGGTATCCATGATCTTTTTGATTGGTTGGAGATGGTGAAAATGAAGAGCTGGCTTGGTGAACTCAAGAAGAAGACAAACTTTGAGGGCTTAGTGCTGTAATTTTCAATAAACATGATGTCGTAGCAAATATATAATGGTCAAAGAAGATCAACTTGCACCAATTTCAAGTCCTATACTCCTATACATAATCTACTGTAATTGAAAATTTTGGATAGGAGAGTCAAAATTTTCAATAACTAAATATTGATCAATTAGAGAGAACATGCCAATTCTTTGTACATCTTACTACTGAGGGGAGCATAAAGAGGTTCCAAGATGTGCAAATGTGCAATAGCATTCGCCACGAGATCTCTAATGATAGTGACAAAACTTTGAACTTTCACTAAAGATGAGTGGCAGTTACCAATTCGAGACGGTAGATTGGGATCAAAGCCCTACGGTTTGATATGACCAATCACGGCAACGAACAACACAAAATTGATCGACTATGAGATCGAAGTTAGCATTGCTGATGACATTTGGTACGAGATAAAACTGCAAGCAAAATTTTCTTCCTTGGACCCTACATGCGCAAATAGCTCACATTAGAATCAGTAACAATTGCAATATCGAGGGAAAATAAATATAAATGTAGGCCCGTTTATAGAAAATCAAAGAACAAGTGCTTGTACTAAGAGGACTCCGTCGTCAAGATGTGACGTCGATATTTTCCAAAATAACTGCTTCTGGCATATGAAATATGAAAAGAATGCAGATATTGTTCGTTGTCTGATGTTATTTCTTTTTTTTTTTATGATTAACAATATACAAGAGCAAGAGGGATTCAAGGACCTTTGGAATAAAAAAAAAGCAGTAATCATATATTTCAGATTAAATAAATCATCAGGCATGAAAGTATGTATTGTAAAGCAGCTAGTTAAAGAATCTCAGGTCCAGATTTCACAGATTTTGTAAACCAGAACTAGTTAACCAGAACAAGCAGATTTTTAATACTGTTGAAGAAAATATGTTACAAGGAAACCATATTTGATCCAGTTTTTGTCTTCCAATTTGACGGATATAGTGTTACATAAAGTTCAACAAAGACAACCCACATTCGTTGGGTAAAACAACACTTGATTACAATGATGAGTTACTGAAAATTAACATTAGAATTTTATTCGAGCAAATGGAAATTATTGTTCAAATGAAGCAAACAATTCAAGTACATGATTACTTCGGCTGGAAAAATTCAAGCTATGTCGTTAAGAGGTTCAGTTTTAAGAGCCACTAACAGTAACCAATCAAGAGAACAGATTTATGAATCAGCCTAGTATTCCCTTATCAAATGTAAATACACAGTTGTAGATGTGCTACTGAAAACATAGACATTCAAGCAAAGTAGAAAATTAAGTATATAAAATCTGTGCAACAATGCAAACAAAATACCATCAAAGAAAATGGGCATAAAAAATAATTACCATTGGAATTCCCATTTCTTTTAGGTCATTGTCTCCCATCTGCCTTAATGCAGTCATATCCACCTGAAACCAGATGCAGTATTGAAGAATATAAGCTTGGCATTCTATTATTTAATTCTTAAGCATCAGCCCTGTTGAATGTTACACAGAATTTAAGGAACTCTTGATAAGAAATTTAGCTCCTATTTAATTTACCAGAATGCCAAAAATAATGAGAAAGTGTTTGTTCCTTTTGGTAGTAACATGAGTGCAAGCATTAAATATCGTAATTATTAACACCGAACTATTACTATATATATAAAACATAATACAATATAACTATATCTCATGTGGGACTTCCATCTTTAATAAACAAATTCGCAAAGGACCAAGTTAGCAATGATCTTTCACAGATTTGGTATAACCTTCTTCCTTAATTTTTCCCATTATATGTGCTCTAGCTTGTTACACAAACAAGAAAAAGAACCCCATAATAAAAGAAACCCGAGGAAACTTGAAGATGATGAAAATGAAGACACACTACTAATGTAATGATTGAAAAGTGGCTCTAGATTATAAGAGATTGCACAGTGAATGATAGATAAAGAGGAACTGTAAGAGGACCGAGTAAGCTCCTTTTCGAAGTTGTAAATAATTGAAACAAAAGTGATGCAAAAAGGGAGAAGATAAAATTGTTAGATACATAAATAGTATAGGGATCAAGATATAAACACTACAATAGTCAGGACCTGTTTGTAATATTATTTTGTAATCCTTCTCCATGTGAGTATTTGTCCTTGCTCACACACGATCCCATTGTCTTTTGTTTGAGTCTAACATTTTAGACTATCTATGAGTGGCCCCTTGCATCGCCCCAAAGCATGCTTCCTCCACAAGCGGCTTCTTGCATTGCCCTGTTGCACTCATCCTCCATAACCAACTTCATGCGTCATCATAGTTCCCACATGAGTTTTAGTGCATCCTCCTCCACCGCCTCCTCGCCGATAGAGTCTCCAATCAATGCCACAGTTGTTACCCTTGCAACAACATCGATCATCCACAGCAACACCCCATCACTCTCCAGTTGTCAGCTGTTGCAATTATTATCACATTCACCCACAACCCACTTCCGTAAACACTATAAGCTTGAAGGACTTTAACCTATCTCCTCATCTCCAACAGCAGCTGCATTTCGTAGCATGACCAGAGGAAGAACAACCTCAGGCTTATTCTATGGCCTCAGAAATCCAACTACATTTGTGACTATCATTCCTACCAATGCTACCACATTACCATCCATTCATTGAGGTATATCAATTGTTTATTTTTTTCACACAATTGGATCCTCTTCGTGGATTTTAGATTCAAGAACCTTTGGACACATTTGAGGTTGCATATCATTTTTCTCTACACCCGTACCACCAACTAGTCCTATTAATGTTTAGCCAATTGGTCTCATTTATCACTTATCTGTTAAAGGTATGCCCCATAAGCTCTTTCAAATTCCAACTATCATTAAGCAATGATCGAAGAGGTGAACACCCTTTAATTACACTTGGGAACTGATTACTCACTATAATAGGTTGGAAATGGCTCTTCACAATCAAATATTCTCCTAATGCCACTATAAACTACCCAAAGTCTTTTCCTCCAATGGCCAGAATTAGTTCGGATTTTTCATCACACTAACAGCTATTTGTCACAAATCCTTCATCAACTAGATATTAAGAATCTTTTCCTTTATGGCAATCTCTGAAAAGAATTTTATATGGAGCAAATTCCACATTTATTGCTCAAAGCAATCTCACTACGGCCAAAGCAATAGTCATGTACATTTACGAAATCATAATATTATGTAAGCTATTGGAGAACTCAAGCAGTACTTTTAATTCAACTTTGCTACAAAACACAAATAATTTAATTTTGTTACAAAATACTTTTAGCCATTGTTATTTGTGTTCAATTTTTCTTTTATTAGAACAGACTGAAAAATTAATTGTATTCATACAAATAATTAAATGTTTAGATGTACAACCTAGTACAACTAGGCATGAAAGAAGTATTGAGTTTGAGCAAACTTTATTGGTTTAAAGAATTTCCATTCAAAAGTGCCTTTGAAAATATTCATACCTAAACATTAGTATACATACACGGATAGACATCTTTACATATTTGCATGTTAACAGAATTTGCACACATAATAGAATTTACATGCACCTATGACATTTGAGAGTACGCTAGCAAGAATTAGATAATGTTGCAAAAATAGATGTCATTTAACTATAGCATGAGACAAGACATAAAATGGCATGGTACAATATAAAAGCGTTATCATATATACTTCCAAAAGTAATCAAGAAAAAATAGCATCAAAATCCTAAAGAACTATTATTGTACTATTAAGTACTGTCACTGCAGACAAAATAAAGGAAAACAACAGTAAAATCACATGAACATATTACAAATTCTTATTATTCATAGAAATATACAAATAAAATACCAGGCATATAACATAATGAAGAAAATTTAACAAATAACTTTAACAGATGACAATACCTCTTCTGATTGGAAAAGTATGGTATACTTATCCAGACCAAGCGATTTTAGCAGGTCACCAACTGTAAGAGGTTCCCCAAGCTGTAGAAAGCAAGTAGCAGTTTGTAAATGGTTGTTTGCCAATAATAATATATTGAGGCAATGAGCATAATGAACATTGTTGCAGAAATAGTAAGCATCAACCGCAGGTTATTATAACTACCCTTGCAAGTTGTGACATGTAAAATCTTCAATGAGTCAACAAATACACCATTATATGCATGAGGTGCAATCAGATGCAAAGCACAGAAACAACCAAATCCTATCTCATCTTTATTGGAGCTAAGTAGCTTGAATAAAAGATAAATAAAATATAAAAAAACAATTGACAAAAAAGGGCAAACTGAAAAATATTTGGAAACAATAAACACTTTGTTCTCATAACTAAAAATGTTAAGAGGGAAAAAATATGTTGGCGGTAGTTGTAGGATTACACATTGTTGTCAAATTGGTATCATATAGGATAATATAAAAAATCAAAGAATCAGTAGTATCAGAATAGTAGTAGGATTGATGAAATAGGAATAGTTAGGAAAATTCAAGAGAGAGAGAGAGAGAGAGAGAGAGCAGTCATAGACTTCAACAAATTTATAGCTTATATTTTTGAGTCTCTAGTTTTCCCTGCAATTCTCATGAATCTACGAGATGTTGATTTTACAAAAACAATTGATCAACATTTGAAGATACTGATTCAGCTAAGGTGATCAACATCAACATTAGCCAATTTTGCCAACTATGATTATGCATAAAGGCATGGCAATTGACCTATCCTGTTGAAAATTTTAAACATAATTTAGATGGCACAGTTAAGATATCGACAACTACTGACACCCTTAGTGGCAAAACAATTCTTGTCAACATGAAAATCTTAAATAAATTTCGTACACCACATCCATGGAAATTACAGAATGACACTGAAACTTCAATAATACAATCATTAATCATATTCACCAATAAGAAACTACCTCCACCAGGAAATTTTACTTCTTCCGCCATCAATAACATGATGAGCCATCCTTGGAATTACATGTCAGTCTCTTCATCCAACCTTTGGATGGTAAGATCGATCTTATAAAGACCTACATTGATTTTGTGCTTAAAAAAATGTTTCAAATTTTTGATGCAAAGTAGTATATTTTAACCTTAAATTAAATTTTAAATTTAGTAATTGAATTTATTTAATTGTATGTATAAGATTTCTTTCAAATGATACCATATGAAAATTGACTGGAATTAATCAAATTGGAAAATTTTGAATTCAAAATTTTATCAATAAAATTAAATTCGAATTTGAAAATTCTTTATGCCTTCAAATTGAACTAAATAGATTTTTTTAGAAAAATATATAATTTGATCCATTCAGCGTACACCTATTGTAATAATTAATTATCTTCAATAATATTCTGATGAAATAAATGAAAATTAGTAAAATAAAAATAAATATATTCTTAATTTGATTAAATAAAATTTTCAATTAATTAAAGCATCAAATCAAACTATGCATGATTCTTGATGCTCAAAACAAAGCCGAAAGAAGAGACAAAAGAGGAAGAAAGAACTCAAAATGATATTTTCAATTTTTTTCGTTGTTTGTTTTCATGATCTTTTGAAGATATAAAAGTCAAAATAGCAAAAAAAACCACAAAATTTTCTAATATTAAATACCAAATTTTTCCTTATGTAATTTTTTTACATTTAAAATTTAAAATGTTTTACATGACTAATTGTCCTAAATCAAATGTTTTTGTATTTGAGTAGAAAGGGATGATGGAGCCCACCAAGTAACAATGATGATTAGGGTAATGTGGGTTTAAACCAGGCTTGATTTTAATTTATTTTGGTCTCTTTATGCCTCAATCAAGTTTATATATATGGGATACTCCGTAATTCTATTTAATTAGACCAATAATATCATTAAAATGGTAGAAATTATTAAATTATCTTCCTTTTTCTCTTGAAACATTTTCCCCCTCCCAAATTCTTCTTACCCGCAATAGCGCCCATCATCCACTCGTTGTCGGTCATCACTCATCCACCATCGGCCGCTCTCTGGTACTCTTCTCCTTTCTCTCCCTCGATCTCTTCTCTCTCTCTCTTTCTCTCTCTCTCTCTCTAATTCCTATTAGTGCTCACCTGTAGTACTCCTCTCCTCCCTTCTCTCCCTTGGTATCTCTTTTCTCTCTTTTTGTCTCTATCATTCTACCCCGTGCCTTCCTGCCAAAGTCATCTCACATGTCACTTGTTAAATGGAATGCTAAATTCCACGTGTGCCAACTGCACAACTCGACACTCCAATCCTTGGACAAGGCTCTAGATATTTTCTCTCAACTCTATTAATGAGACAAATAACAATTAAAGGTTATATTTAACTCCTTACAGTTGCATGCATACAAGAAACTTTTTCTGCTTATGACCAGGATGGGAAGGCCAGAGAAAGTAATGCAAAAAGTTTTTTGATACGGGAACCATTTTGTGCTTCTCTACTATAAACACTGTAATAGTGTGTTATTAAGTTAATCCTAAGCTTCTTCCCTCAAACAGTTGGAAGAATCCAGGTAGGTTTACGTAATTTTTAGTTAGAAACTCAAGCAATTCACAACCCAGTTCTTGAACATCCTCCTTAGATTCTAAGATTGCCAATATTTTCTGACAATGTTTCGTTCAAAAAGAGAATTTCAATTTTTTGTTAATTCACGATAGAGAAATGCATTTTGAAATTTGAAAGCATAAAGAAACAAACATAGAAGGAGAGACATTCCTTGTATAACTTAATTGATACTCGTTCAAAACTATAGCAAACTGTTAAGTACAACTATTCATCAGATTTAGATGTTTAGAGTTTCTCCTGCAGTTGTAAGTTCAAAATAATAAGAGAGAAATAATTAAGACCAAAGATTTACCGAAAATATATTTCTCTGCACAATAGTTCCTGGTGGAGGAGCTCGAACTAATAGCCTTGCTGCATCTACAGAAATAGTTTTGGCCATAGTAAGAGCTCTAGAAGTGTTACCTTCTGCATCATTTGTCAGATAACTAGGCATAGAAGCATCTAGAGATCTTATCCTAGATACATGCTGTTGTTCCTTGTATCTTCTAGAAGGAGAAATATGCCTTGGAATACAGATGAGCTTATCCGGAGAACTATGCCTTGGCTGATCCAAAGCCACTGAACATGTCTTTCTATGTGAATCAAATTCAAGCAAATTATCTGCACTTCTTGCAGAAGGTAGTCTTCTCCCAAGGCTCGGAACACTTGATTCTTTTGGCTGTTGTTCGGCAATAGAACTGCTAGAAGCATGTACATTCCGAGATAGTTTTTCACGCAAATCACCATCATGTTGTCCTTCAGCCACAAGATGCTTTCTTCGAGATAAGCTTTTCCTTATAAGCTTCCATCTAAGATCATCTTTACCAACCTCACGATCTTTGTGCATTAAGGCAGCAACATGTCAGAGCAGATAAAAGTTGAGATAAAAAAAAATGTTTCCAAGTATATTTCAGTGGATACTAGATTTTATCTGCTTGTCCCTTGGATTCTTATTTATGGATCTTGAATAATGACCTTCTGTTCTCCGACTGTAAAATGTAAACAATATAACCAGTCTAATGAAATTTAAAACAGAAATTGAATACAGGATAAAAGGAAGTTTAATAAATAACATATAAAATATCAAAATTTGTTTCTCATAAGCTCAGAGTAATGAACCAGTAATTTATTCCTTGAAGCTTTCCGGGTAAAATTTAGAGAAGCAAAAGACATATCCAGACTTTTAAGTGCTACAACCTCCAAGATCATAGAACTTTTCAAGAAAGGGTAATATTTGTCTTATAATAATCTAGATATTAACTTTCTTATAGCGTTTGATGTCAACATTAGGACAATAAAACCAGAATAAACCACAAAAAAAAAAAAATTAAGACTTCCTAAATAAAGAAGCAGCATAGATATAAATGAAATCACACAACAATGTTACTTTTATTTCTATTTCCTGCAAATTATTGTTACAATATTAAAAATCACTAACATTGATAGCTAAAAGAATTATGGGTGTGTTTGAATTTAGATATATATTTCTACAAGGGCAAAGACCATAAATCTTATATAGGTCTTTGAAAAGAGCATGCATGGCATACACTTGAGGCAACAAGTCTTTGTTGAAGCTAACTTTAATAGTTTTACAGCCAGAGGTAGCAGTCATGCAAGGTTGGAAATAGAAAACTATCTATAAAATGTAGAAAGTAGGAAAACGTTGAACAAGAGAAAATGTTAAAGCACAAAAGTGATAATAGTACAAATAACATGAGATAAGCAATGCTCGTATCTATTGAATTTTCTAGCGAGGAACATATATGTATACAAGAATTATTTCAATATTTTTCCCTCAAGAGGGCATTTTTAACCAAGCGGATATATTCCTTGTCCCAACATCTTTTTCATTATATATTCATATAATCACACACCATTTCCTTTCATAATGGTTTCTATAAGAATTGGAATTGTTACATTGTTCTTCAACCTTTTTCTCACTGATGGTTTGCTGCATAAGGAAGGCATATAGTCATCAGACTGTGCACAATCAGAAATAGGTCTTGCTCTCTTGGCAACCTACAGATGAAAGAAAACCACTGAGCTTAGCCACTCATAAACTCCAATGAAAATATTCATCAAACAGATTTTGAGACATCAATTTCTATCCCAAATAAGTAAAAATGTTTGCAATACACGCAAGTGATGAAATTTTCATAAAAAAGACAAGTGACAACGGTACATTTTGTTCCAATATAAAAGATTCATCAAACAGATATTTTGAAACATCAATTCCTATCCCAAATGAGTAAATGTCTTCACTGTAAATGCAGGCGTGGAAATTTCCAACAAAGACAAATTAAGGGAATTGATGTTACAAGCTACAAACAGAAATAAAGTTACAATGCAATTTATTTGAAAAGGTCAAATATGGTTCACTAAATTTCAAATAAATCAAAAATCAATCATGACTAATTCTAGTTTAATCAAGCTAGTTCGATATTATAAAATATTTAATTTCTTATTTTCATTGTATATAAGCATTCTTTTACCTCTCAGATTTAACTGAGAGCACCAAATGATTTTAACAAATAATTCAAAATACCTTGAATTGTACATATTATGTTGAATTGTACATATTATGCTAAAGTAACTAACCTAAGATTTAGGTGTAGAATGAAAATGATAATTTTGAATATTAAACAAAAGCGGGAAAGCGGTAAATAGCCAACCGGCTTATTTATAGAGAAAAAGCAGGAAAGTGGGAAAGAGATTGAATAGAAAGTTGTAACGTGTAGAAAGGTTATGGATGTTCTGCTGTTTGAATAGCCAGCTGGCTTATTTATAGATAGAGAAAAAGCGGAGCGCCTCAACACATCCCTTAGCAGGAAAGCAGTGTATGTGTACACCTCCCCATATCGCCTCAGCAATGAAATTAGAATCTCCAGACAAAACAATTAGAAAGATATCATATATGAGATCAGAATAATCCTACAATCTTAAAATTATTTCATACATGAGATTAGTATAACAATATCAATGTTTATATTTGAGAGGAGACATCATTTGTAATCAATGCAAGAGGTTTGTCCCTTTACCTCTTGTAAAGGGATGCTTTTTAGTAGACATGACGGCATCGTCTATACTTGACACCAACTATCAAGCAAACACAAACATCTCGAGCAAATACTAATGTTTAGTCGTCCTTGTCTTGCAAGGGAGAGAAATTTTTATTTATAGGTATCAACTATTCACCATTCCTCTCTAGCCAAATTAGCTCTTAAGTGGACCGACTATCGATCTTTCCCTGAGATCGTAATGTCATAATGAAGCTTGAAATAACCCAGTATTATAGGTGAGTCCTAATCATTAACCGATAATCTCAATCATGGTCATATTTTCCTAAAAAACAACTTTAGAGTAAAAAATCAAGTGATGTGTACTAAGTTGTCTACCAAACAGTCATCAGAACCATAGTATCAGTTATTATGTCATAAGATTATAGGATAAAATAAAGCCTTCTCAACTATGTGATTGCTGCCAATGCTACATATTATCATGACAGTAGCTTTTAAGAACGGAACTAAAGGACACACATTCAAACATTTACTTGTAAAACGTTTGGAACGCATGAAAATGGAATGTCTAAACAAGAATAATGAGAGAAGCTCAAAATATTCAGGACGATACAAAAAAACATCTATCAATGTGTCTTAAGATCAAAATACCATGAAATACCATCAAATTGGTCAAAATTGTAGCAAATACTTGATAAAAAGTACAAGAAGGCTCATTTAAGTAGCCGAAGAAAACAATAATGTACAAAACTAAAGCAACAGTCACATTTATCAAACACTCATGGTTAAAACAAGATAAGCATTCATTAAAACACTCATGATTCAAAATGAAGATGAATCCTCTTTTGCTCACACACACACAGATGCAAGACACCATACTACGAAAGGCAAGCAGAACTAATGCCAGAAGATTTTAACAGCGGAATGCATCACCCATTCACTATTATCACCCGAACCTACATATGTTCTTTACCTGACCGCTTCGTCCCGGCGCACTTGCGAACTGGGAACGAGAAGACATCCTTCCGTTCTGCTCTTTCCGGTTCCTCCTCCGTTGTCAGGGTTTCCTTTCGTCCAATCCAGCGACACAAGACGGAACTAGATCCCAACCCTAAGGAATCACGTCGGAGGATTTCAGAGATTGGGAGTCCAAATTGACTCCATGCCTCCATGGAATGAGTCGGATCGATACAGGAAACTAGGAAATTTCTTATTTTATATTAACATTACTATATATATATATTTCCGAATGTGCTTAACTGAGCAAAATTGAAAAAGAAACAAATTTTCAATTTTTTTTTCAATATTTTAAATATAGATGATATATAAGCATGGGCTAAATATACCATATACAAATTATGTCTGATATTTTTTTGTTTAACTATTAATATTCCTATTATTAGGATTTTTTTAATGTGACATGAACTTTATAATATTTAATGAATTACATTACCTGTTTAACTATTTCTTGAAAAATATAAGTAATGATTATTTTTTATACTGTACCATGTGAGTGTAATTAGACCTCTCGTATTTCAATTGGGAGTTAGCAGCAGCAATATGAAATCCTGAGAGTTGCAAGTCCATTGAATTATTTTTGTTGGCAGATCAAATGCCAGTGACACTTAACTAGTAATAGATCAAGTGTTAGTTATTGGGTATAGATTCTTAAGAAATATTTCTAATATGTCATCATTGAACACATTTTGTGGTGAGATAACATCTCAAGGTAATTAGCACACTTTAACAAATATATAATATAGTGGTAAAAGACGATTGCACTCGTCTAAGTGCTCCCGTCAATCCATCTCAGAACTAACACGGATGAGGTAAATCACGGATGATTACTAGCTATTGGAATAGCGACTAGCGCATGAGGGAGAGAGACATTTAACTCGACTACACCGAGATTCAAACTCTAGACCTTGTAATAGTAACACCTCATTTGCTAACTAGTAAACTGTTCGAGGGAACAAAC
>JBBPFP011063183.1:0-12678 GCA_037974795.1 Kaempferia galanga | reverse complement strand
GGTCCAGGTGACTGAACAATGCAAATGCAGTGAAAACACTGAATGATAATCTACTCAGGCACAGTGTCAAAAGAGAGCACAGTGAGGTTAATAATAAACAAACATGGCCAACCGAATAAATCCATTTGAGTATAAATTAAGTACACTGTGCATATATACCAAAAACAAAGTAATCCTGCATATAGCAAAAACAAAGTAATCCTATTGATACGGGGAGTTAATAGAAACGATCCCATAATCTAATATTTATGAGGCAGTTCTGGTAGAAAATAACTAGAGATGACATGGACATGTTCAAAGACAACCAATAGCTTTAATGGTTGTAAGAGTGCAAACTGGTAATGCAAAAGGTGTAAGAGATGAAGGCTGACCAAAGAAAATATAAAAAATTAATTTAATTAATTTCAATATAATTAGCCTAAAGGATAAAATTCATGTTAGTCGCTGACCACAAATAGTAGGAGCAAAAACAGCTTGATGATGGCAATATTCAAAACAAAGTAGGTACATTAATACGATCATCATATACCATTTCTACCACATCCATGGTTAACAGAAAAGCCACCAATGGTTAACAGAAAAGCAATTATGTAAATGTATTACTACTCAGTATATTAGGCGAATGAAAGATATTGTTCAGTATATTAACAGATTATTCATTCCCAACAACAATGTAAAACTATTTGTAAAACAAAAGAAAACTGCATGAACTAGCATTAACTCTAAAAATAATTTTTTCCCCATCAAATTATTTGTCTTTGTAGAAAAATGAAATTAAAGGAAAAAAAACTGAGTCCGTGTTTGTCTTCGAGTCAGATTAGATATTTGGTACTAGACTACCAGGTCGTTGGAGAATTTACTAAAAGGGTATATAAGAAGATGGAAAAGCACCTCTTGAGGAAGCTCATGAGCAAGCAAGAATAATGTTCTAGACCACCCACCGACTGAACCATGCAACAAGAACGCACTTCCTAAGGCCATACCATCTGTAAAATTGTGCTGCAATATTTACATATATTCTGTATGAGCACAGCTAGAAATAATTTGAAACTTTCTGTCACTCAACATCCATTAATCACTTTAAATTAAGGAGCAAAGAATATAAAATTGAATTATAACAAACTTACTACACCATCAGAGAAAAGGTTCAGGTATCCAAAAACCAAACTTGATTGAGAAGCTGTCTCACTGGTGGAGGATTGCTGACTTGCAGAACTATTTCTAGCTTTTGAGTCTTTGCCATCAACAGTAGTGCCACTGCTAGTATTAACACGCTGTAAAATGAAGATACACAGAAATCAAAAATTTTTGACAAAAAAATTATCATGCAACATCCATATCATTTTCCAACAAGTGATGTTTAAGGCAATTCTAATTAACAAGAAATTAATCCATTAGATTTCCAAAATTGTCAAGATTATAGTAAATTGCAGTAAAACTTGCACATGGACAGATATGCATGATTAGCAAATAAATTTTAGAATTAACTCATAAGATGTGGTTCATAAATCATATATAGTACATCATTCATTAGGATCAAGTTATTAGGAGTTGGTAGTAACGTGGCCAAAACTCCTTAGCTTTCCAAAAACTAAGAGATTTGGTTATTTTTAAACCAACTCAAAAACCCCCATTGAGATTGACATAGAATACCTTACGAAGAGCATTATCATGGTCAGAATGGCCCTTTGCTGGAGTGTCATCTGATTCACTATACGATGACTCATTCTCTGTTTTCCCCTCCTGATTGTCCCCATTTAACACTTCATGATCTTCATCCTTTAACTTGTTATGACGCTTATGATGATGATGGTGGCCATGTATCAAATCATGGCCACCCTGTTCAGAATTATCTTCTACATACCTCACAACCTTCTCAACTAAAAAGAAGAGGACAATGCCAACTGCAGAGCAGATGCCAACAAAAAATTAAAAGTAAAATCTAAATAAAATACTGCCAACTGTAATTAATACCAACTAGAAATATGAGTGTCTTAAAAAAAAGTGAATCTCTATCCCTCCTGAGAGAAAGAGAGGAGTTCTGGATTTTCATTGAGCCTGGGCCCGAACAGACTATGAGTTACATAGAATTGCAAATGGAAAAAGTAACAGCTGCCCCAGAAAAACTAAAATATCAGACAATAGCAAAGCTTTTGGAACCAGCATTACCATTATTTAGATAATGCTCACATCAAGCTTGAAAACATCAATCCTTTTTGCACCTTATGAAAATATTAAATGAAGAAATTGAGAAAATAATTCAAGACAAAAATGATCACTTTAGTGGTCAATCCTCAATGCCAGTTAATCCTTGACTTTAAACCCAAAACTAAGTCAAGGACAACTTCAAAAGTAGTAAAGGAAAAAAATCATGATTGTCAACAAGTCTCATAGTTTCTGTAGATTGATAATGAATCCATCATTCAAAGAGAAGCAAGGGAAAAACACTCAAGTTGTGCATTACACTTTGAACATGTTTTTTTTGCTAAACTATATAGAACTGGAAATGGATACACATTTGAGATCAAGTAGAAAATACTCACATAATATAGACAATCCAATAGAAAGATCTTCCAAACTATGTGCATGAGAATGGCCATGTTCATGATAATGATTATGGTGCTCATGGGCATGCGAGTGACTTCCTCCTGCAAGAAAAAACAATAAATAAAGTTTAGTGATCACAAGAAAAACGTTCTTTTTTAGTATCCCCATCAATCTATAAAAAAATGCTTGAACATGAGAATGTTTGTCTAAGTAGAAAATGTGCCAAAGGGTAAAAACCAATTTTGCATGCTTAATTGTATAAATAATTTTTGTATCATAATCTAGGAGTTAGTTTCTCTTAGCTAAATTTAGATGGGTAAAGACCAATTTTGCATACTTAATTGTATAAATAATTTTTGTATCATAATCTAGGAGTTAGTTCCTCTTAGCTAAATTTAGTTGTTTGAACATTAGAAAGTCAGACTAGTCCAAGTATTATAACATGCATCAAGTAAAACGTTGCCTGAGAACAGATAAATGTGTCCTTGATTGAAGTTAGAAGTAGCGGGATCAATGACTAGTCTTTTACCTGATGAGTCTATACAAATACTAGAGTGTTAAAACTGGGCGGCACTTATCAGTCAGATATCTATAGTGATTACCACCAAAGAATATGCTTTGTGCAGTATTGAAGAAGGAAAAGAAAGAGCAAAAAGCACATTAGCATTGATGCTTATATAATTGTACCAAATGCATGCGGTAACTGATGAAGAAAAGCATCCCCCAGCATAGCCCCAGCCTGCAAGGTTTTCATGAGCAAAAGAATCAATTAAATCACCACTCACTAGGATCATTAAACTTCCCAATAACAAGAAAAGTTCACTGGGATCATTAAACTTCCCAATAACAAGAAAAGTTTTGGACTCTCACAAACTATAATTGATGTACATAAACTTGAGAAAATGAAATGTGACAAAAAAAGAAAATGAAAAAAGAATTCTGAAGTAACAATGAGAACAGCATGAATATAAGAATAAACTGGTGTCTTTACAGAAATGTGATAATGAATTAAGACATTAGCGAGACATTTGATCATAATTTTCTTCCAGTGCTGATATCTACACCATCTCACAAATGTTTTGCTAGTCCACAATGATCTCCAGATGCTGTCCAGTGATAGAACACTGACATTACAGAGGAGTCTAAAGGCATAATAGGCTGTATCAGTTTTTTGACAGTCAATATGCCCTATAGCATCATTATATTCAAACCTCAATGCAGTTTTGGTTGAATTCTTCCATATGGCTACATAATCGAACAAACTTAGAAGAACCTAACTGATTTAGCTGTCGTAGTTTAACAACTTGAAGAATATACTTCCCAACTTGTTAAAACACAGTATACCTGATCATCTCAAAAGAGTAAATTTTGGTGGAAATGAACATCTACAGACATTTCCAGTCTCAACTCTTATGTTGGTTTATGGCTAATAAAACAATGACATCACTAGATTTGGACAAGAAAGGCTGGCATTCTCCATTAATTGATCTGGAACAAAATTTTAATTAATTTAATCACATGAAAATTGTCTTGCTCCATAAGTACTTGTCTTTTGGGTTTCATAAAAATGAATTGACTCTTTCTACAAAGTTAAGAGCACACTTGAGGAAGACAACCCTGGCATCCACGGGTGCAACGGTGAGGCGCTTCCGTCGTTAACCAGGCATCCACGGGTCAACTCTTATCTACGGCGCACTGCAAAATTAATTTCCTCCGGTGGGAAGACAACCTTGGAACGCTAGCTATGGAGCAACGAGCCGTTTACGCTTCCCAATTTACCTTGGTGGCTAGTGGGAAACTTTTATGGGGCCAGGCCGATCACCTCTAAGATTAGTCAGTTCGAACAGTTGGACCCCAAAAAAACAAGCACACTCGAGGATCGGTGGTCATGTACAAAGATGAAAACTTTCCACAATATGATTAATTTTCAGGTATAAAATTATGTGCAACTGTCAAAGTAAAAGATAAGACTTATCATCGTGAAAATTGTAGCAACCGTGTGAAGTTCATATTATTTTGACAGAGAAAAGTGAAACTAAAAGCACAATATGCAAAACCGATTTGAGGTGATAGACAAGATAAAATTTTAGAAATTTAATAACCGAATTACCCCAAAAATAGCTAAGGAATCCACCACAGCCTTAGAAGGCTTCCCCTTCACTGCAAGAGACGTGACAATGTGAAATTTTCTAGCACAAAAGCAGTAGCAAAGAATAGCCGAGTTTTAAGGGGGAGGAAAATCAATCCACTCACGGAAGATCACGGGCAACAGAATGAGGCAGATCAGCGACGCCAAGCTCACCAATAGCGAGCACCCCATCGCCCGCACCCAAACACCTTCTCCCCGATCACGAAATGACGAATCATTCAGATTTTTTTTTTTTTTTTTTTTTTTTAAAAAAAACCATCTCAATTCACCAAAATCCGAACGGAACGAACGAAGCCAACTCACCTATCGGTGACAGCTCCAGGTGCTGGTCTCCAAGATAATCATGATGGTGATGGTGGTGGTGGTGGTGATCATGGTCCACTTCTTCTAGCATCGTCAGATCCTCCTCCTCAGCCAACTCTTCCGGCAGCTTCGGCCGCCGGATCTCGCCATGGAAACCATGGTCGTGATGATGCCCGTGATCGTGGTCATGGTCATGACCATCGACGTCAGAGGAGAAGGGGCAGGACGAGGAACGACCGAGAGGGGAAGCGACGAGGAAGAGGAGCAGGGAGAAACGGCAGAATCTCCGAGAAGCGAAAAAAGGCATGAGATTTAGGGTTTTACTCAGACGGCGGACGAAGAGGAGCAGCAAGTGCCCTCGCAAGTGCCCTCGATGGTGATGCAGAAGACGAGAACGAAGAAAAGGACGATGATGGCCACGACGACGCCGAAGGTGACCACATCCATCGCACTTATTAATTTCTATTTAAATCGAACGAAAATAAAAAATCAACGATTTTATTTCTATTTTATTTTTCGTCATTAAGTAAACAAGAACTCGCACGATTAGAAGCATCACGAATTTTCTTTTTTCGAAAAAAAAAAGGAAATTAATTTGGGAAGAGTCGAAGGAAAAGGTTCGGTTCGTCGGAGATGGAGGCGGAGGTGAGGAGAAGATTCGTGTCGTTGCGTTCACCGGCTCACCGTAGCGTGAGCAGATGAAGTGAGAGCATCAATTCCCGCAGGGATCCGGTACAAACCGAAGTTCCGTGGATTTGCCTGAAATGTGCGTGCCCGCCTAACACGTGGGATTGAGATATCAACAAGAATTTCCAAAAATTACAAAAAACCTTATTTTAATTTAAACTACCCATTTGGCATCATATGCTATTTGTGAACGTGTTAAAAGTTTCCTTGTAATTTTATTGTTAATAATAAAATACCAAAAAAGACAGATAAACTGAACACTAGAATCTAGTGATGAAGATCTCAGCATTTCATCAGTTACTTCCTCTGTATGAATGTAAAAATAATTTGGCAGACAATTAACAATAAAATCTTTTGTCAAATGAATACAATCGAGGAAACTATGAGGTGAGCAAATGTTCATGTGGACTCCATCATCAACCATGCTGTGGCTTTCCCTGCATAGAATTGCATGAGTCAGGATTTATGTTTCGATGCATTAAAATCAGAAGCTGTTGGACTTAGATAGCATATCAAAGTGTCAAATAAATTCTATATTAGAGCTTCAATCCATTCAAACAGGCAACCAAAGTGAATATAAACTTGCATTTCATAGTTTCAATCCTCAGACACAACCAAGGATACCAATGTCGACAGTTGCTGGCATGCCTACGCATTAAGAATTTCTTCTTTTCTAATGAACTTCACAATGTAGATCGACAAGACGAACATGAAAGTCAATCGTTCAGAGAATAGATCGTACCTCCATTTTTTCTTTTGCTTCAGAATCAAATGTCTTGCAGAAAATCTCGTAGCTTTTCTCTGCTCCAATCTGTTTTGGAAGGAAAGTCATGAATGGTTAGTTTTGGGGATAAGAAAAATGAGTAAAGTTTGTGAGTGTAACACTAAATTGTATACCAGAGGATCTATCTGTGACGGGGAGATGGCTGAGATTGTGTATCTGAAAGGAAATTTATCATATAAAGAGAATATTGAATATTTGAACTTGATGTGCACTGACCATTGATGTCGAGATAACAAGTTACCTCAGCTTGCTGGTGTAGAAACTCATTGCAAAGATGTTCGCTTTTTGTACTGTCAGCATCACAGCTCCCATGCGATTCTACAAAATTTCCAAATGCTACATTTAAATCCAGTCATCTACTTTAAGATGAATAAGACTCGAGGATGGTCACAATGATTATGAAAATTCTTTCCAGAATAACGAAATAGATGAGGTGCCTCAACCGACATGGCAATCATCACTACCATAATAAGTTGCAATAAGTATACGTATCATTCTGTTAAAACAAATACTAATCTTACCTTGCGTGCAATAAGTTCAATCAGTTGCATCAGAAACTTCCCTAATCCCTTCCTCTGAGCGCAGGCCTCCAGCTGTAGTTCATATACATAAACCACAGGAACATCTTCCTCGACAATAAAGCGGTAATGTACAAAACCGACCAGTGCATTTTGATCACCTGTCGGACCAGCACAGTTTGTTTCTTCACTCTCAGACACAGGAGTTTGATTTGTCGACTTTCGAACAAATATATAGTGTGCATCAGGAGAAACCATTTCTCTACGCTTCACTTTCTCTTCGGCCGGCCACTCTGAACCATATGGACCTTCCATATTGATCTGTATAATTTGATTTAGATGGCATGCGAGTACTTGAAGTACTTAAGAAACAAAAGTAAAAAAAACCAATTGTTACCTTAAGAAGATTTTGAATATACTTTTTTATAGGCGAGGTGAGTTGGTCTCCGAGACCCGATTCCAAGTAGACTGAAAGTCCTGATCATTAGTTAACATGATCAAGATTATATACATGCTGAGAAACAGTCCTTTGGAATCATATAACTTTTACATGTTTCCTTGGCCTCAATAACAGAACAAGGTCTTTGTAATAGACAACAAGGCTCTCAAACATAAGACAACAAGAAAAGAAAGTTATTATCAATTGAGTTTGCATGTTTTTTTTTCCCTTTTTTACTGATTGAGAATTTTGATTGTTATTTACCATTTGATTCATAGAGACAATGGTAATGAATCTAGATGATCTTTTATAAGAAACTTTCTCCGAGATTCTACCATTAAGTTGATACAGATAGTGACTTCAATGCAACGTTTAAAATATTGTTCCATAAAAGTGTTTGATCTTTGGCCGGATGGTAGGATAGGAACACTGGTTCTTGTAGTATGTTAGTTCTTAAAGCTTCCAAGACTCATATTAACCAATGCTCCCAAGATATCTAATGTTGGAATTGGTTTCTTTATAAATCTACAATTATATCGTAGGCAATTGCATCACTGAATGTGCGACTTGGAAAGCACAAATGAAACTAGAACAAGTATTTGTAAACAATATGGACACATTTCGATTTCTCCAATGTTAGCATCATTCTTTGCTATTGTTGATGCTCTGGTTGGTGCATCTCTCTTCCCTCTCATATTTTTTTAGTATTTCATCTCCTTCCTATGATCGACAAACAAAATTTAGAGATGAATAATGGGAGAAGGACCTTCCTATCTTTGTTGCTACCACTTCTAGTGCTTCTTTCCTTCCCCTCCCCTCTCTTTTTAGTATTTCATTTTCTTTCCGTGGATGAGACAGTCAGTTATGGAAAGCACCAGCCAAGACTAGCCCTATCTTAATCACTACCACTACAACTACTGTCAGTAGTGATATTCACTTGTGTCAACACAATATCTACATTTCTGGGTGACCGGAATACGTACATCTCTACTGTGTCCTGAAAAGCAAAGATATGGCATCAAAAAAGGAAAGAAAAAAACAAACAGCAGAGACATGCGAACATATATTGACTGATCACTTTCAATGTCACTTCAAACTGAATAAATAAAATACCGGGGAGCAGTTGTCCTTGATAGTAAAAGAAGTTTTTTTAACAGATAATAGGCTTGCACAATATAAAAGAAACTTCTAGGCGATTAAATCTATAAGTCTAGTTTTTCATTTTTGGATTTTGAGAATCTCAGGCCTTATTTACCATTTCTTTCATAGTGACAGAATGGTGGGAAGGAAACCAGATGGTCTTTCACAGATGATGCCTTCTTTATTATTTCATCAATTGTTTTCTTCTTCTCAAGTACCTAAAGAAATACAGTATTGTGATAGACAAGATGATATGCTTATAATACAAGACTCAAGCATAATTATCTAAATAATTAAATGCACTGCTAAAGTAATAATCAAAATTCAAAGCTAATTGGCACAAAAAAGAAAGAAAGATGTGAGTATACTACTAGTGTGTTGGATCCCACTAAACTTCAAATTTAAGCGTGGTTGGATAAGAACAGCACTAGGATGGATGCTCCTTTGAGAAATTCTATTGTTGCGCTATTTCAATTTTTATCGGTTGAAAAAGTAGTAAATAAAAACAAAAAGGACTAGGGATTTAGAAATTTTGAATATTACTAATATTGTAGGTAAACTTCCCTATTGACCCTAAATAGTTGGAACTAACACATCGAGGATGATGATGATGTTGAGGAATGCATCAGGAGAAACTTAACTAAACGTTTCTATTCATTTGCAAGGCCATCTGTGTTATAAGAAGCTTTATCATATGCTATTTATGTCATCTCTCTTTAAAACCCCACCTTTTGCATACATTTCCTCACAATTAGATCCTCAGCATAAATCTATCCTTAACCTAAATCCCTATGATCTTGGTTGATGTATGAATGAATATCAATAGCATAACTTTCAGAAGGTAAGCGTGGATCGACCATTTCATTTGGAGTACTTCCCAACTCTTGTCATCTTCATCACAGTGTTTTGCAACAGTGAGTACCAACGTGTTTGGGTGGTAGACATATAAAATAATAAGATTAAAGAAAGAGGGCAAATCCACAAATCACCCATCCGCTTCTCATCTCATTTGCTCAGAAGCCATAGAGACATAACAACCTCAATCCGCAAAAAATAAAAATAAAAAATAAAAAGCCTTTCAAATGAAATAGAACATAGGAACACCGATGGCAACAAGAACAACCACAAAACGGAGTGAAACAGAAAGACTAGTAGAAAGAAAGAAAGCAAGCAAGATACCTCCTTCCTTTTGAGCTTCTTCTCTTTGCCACTCGGGAGTCGCTTCGCGTCCATGGATTCACCGCGCCGAAGACAAAACGGAAGCACACTTATTCCTCCTCCATGGAGAGCGACCTACCGCCGCAACATTCGAATACTCGCCGACTGAGATGCGACTCCGCGACAATCGAGAAAAAATGGGCCTGGGCCGATCTCGGCCTAGGCCCGGCCTTCTCCGCTTATTGGTTTGGGCGGATAGGTTTGGGCCGTTCGGCACGGATCCGGGTCGTGTTAGAAAATATATAATAATAAATATTAGCAATTAAATCAATGCGACAAAGTTAAGCTCAAACAAAGTCAACTAGACTGACTCATGTCGAGCACAAGTTAGTAAGTAGAACACAAATGACATCATACATATTGGATAGTCATTAATACATCTATATTTCGTGCATTTGATTTGATGATATATATCTTCATCTTCAAAAATGTTGACCAAATCAAGCGATCATCAAGTCAGCCAAAACGACCAAGTTACCAAACCAAAGTCCATGCAACGACAAGTAACCTTCAAAGTCAACGAGCCGCCCTCATAATAATAATGCTTAGATCGCTGGCTTGTTCTGAACCACAAGCCGTGATTAGAGGTTGAGAATCATAAGTTTCGTAGCTATTGGCTTTGGTGATTCACTCTTCACTAAAGCGTCCGGACGGGCTGGCTTACCTTCCACCGCAACTACGAGGACACCTGGAATCATCGAAGGAGACACTGTCGCTTTCAGGCTAACGAATTCCTTCCACGTTTCTTCTCGCAGGTTGAATGATTGATGGCATTATTGAATGAGTGGAGTGTTTGATTGATACGATTGTTCATCCTGTTCTTGATGTGAAAGGATTAGTGATTCAAGTCAAATCTTTCAGACACAGCTGTTGATCGAAGGGAGTGCCTCTGGGTTAATTAATTGATCATGCTTTTTGCGAGTGTCTTTGTTTCTTTGTCTGTTTGTCAACGTTGGTTGTGAATTTGGATTCGAAAGATGGACGGTTAGGGCAATGGCAGCTGATCTACCCGGCTTGTGGGTCGTCGTCATCATTGGCTGCCTTTCTCTTTCTCTCACGTCTTTTCCTTTCTCCGACCGCAAATCCGAGCTATACCTCTTTCAAAACGTCGTTGTGCTCCCGAGCTAATGCCCGGGTAATCTAAAACGTAGTTCTGCCCTTGGGTTAGGGAGCGGATTGTACGAGAGTCATCGAGATATTTGGAGTCGCAATCTATTTGTAGTTTTCATTGCAAATTTATCCACTAAGAGTTAGATAGAACGAACTTTGCTTCCTCCCAATCCAATCGTGAGCAAAACTGTTGACAAAAATAAAAGAGAAATACAAAATGACGATGAAATCTATTATGCTATATAGAATTGAATGTTGGATACATGAGCAAAAAATAAGAGTTATAGAGATGAGAATGTTAAGATGGATACACACGGATACAAGGATGAATAGGATAAGAAAATGAAAATATTAAAGGAAACGTTAAGATTGCACCTATTAAGTAAAAAACTTCAAAAGTCATATTTTTAGATGATGCAGAGATATAATTAGACAGTCAATAAATGTGCGACGTGAAACTATGATAAATGTAAAAAATCAAACGGGAAAGTGACAAATAAAAAAAAACCTAGTAATAATAAAACATGATAAAATTTATTTAAATATAAATATTAATATAATAAGAGATATATATAAAGTCTAATGGCGTAAAACCTAATGAGATAAGATTGTTGGGGACCTTTCTAAAGCTAGAAGGGCAATGAATGGCTCTGTCTCGCTTCGTCGGTGATGATATACAGCGGAAAACTCGACGAAAGACTTGACAAATGCTAACATGGGAATTTACTTGGTATTCACCATAAGAAGAGGTGACTAATACAAAGATCCGCACGATGCACACACCCTCAGCTAAGAAAACACTCTTTCTCGGAAACACACTGGAGGTGAAGAAGTCTCGTATAAAACTCACACAAGTATACAACTCGAAACAAGGAAATGAATACAACAAATACAAATAAAAACCTTGCTTTTTGCTTGATCTCCTGTAGCTTGTGATCGCCTCTTGAAGACTCGGAAGTGCAGCAACATTTCATCCTGAGTTGCTCCAAGAACTAGCAAAGTCGTCGGAGAAGAAGGTAGAGAAAAAGTTGGGAGTTTACGTCGCAACAACCTCGCATCTTTTAAACCTGTGTGTGTAACGGTTGAATCTCAATCAATCATCTGATCGATTGGGCACCTAGATCGATCAGTTGATCGATCCAGAGAACTACTGTGCTCTCGCGAAGCATGCAAAATCGATCGACCAATCAATTTCGTGCCTTCTGCTTGTCGCGAACGCACTACCCCAATTGGGGAAGGTTCGATCGATCAACTGATCAATCTAGCACCCTTTTGTTCTCTCATGAAATTGCAAGAGAACGGCCTTCAATCGATCAGCTGATCAATTGACCTAAGCTTAAACTTGCAGAAACTAAGGTTAGGCTACCTTGAACAACATCAGGTTAATCGTGACCATTTAAGACTTCCTCGTGCCTGACATCCAATCAACTTTGACCTGCTAGGACTTCGTCACTAAGTGTCTGGTCAAGCCTTTGACCCATTTGGATTTTTCTCCACCGGTGAAGTGTTCGGTCAACCTTCCACTTGGACTTACCATCTCATGTCAAGTATCCAATCTTTCATGACCCACTTGGACTTCTGAACACCAGGTGGATCTGTCGGTGCTCCCGTTCTTCGTCCTATCGATCTCTTCGAGTGCCGGCGAAGATAGAGTGATTCCTCGACCGGCTTTGGCCAACCTTCTAGGACACCTTTTCTATTAGGTACTCCTCTCGGTTCTATCTCGAATCATTCTTGGGTGCTTAGGGCGTTCACATTGTTGGTGTAGTTTACACCAATAATC